>VCCN01001368.1:3301-13309 GCA_006491835.1 Architeuthis dux | reverse complement strand
CTAAGGAACATTTTGGTGCCCTAAAAGTAGAATCATGGGGGTTGGGGTGCACAGCATAATACATCCTTAAACAAAGTGAAACACTGAAAAACCAGTGTTGCCAACTCAAAACATATTTTGGTGCTAGTTTGACCAGAAATGGCCAGAAACCACTAAATTGGCAACACTGAAAAACATTGAAAATAAAAAAAATCTTAAGGCCCAGTACAGTTGCTCTACTTGCGTGACTTAATTTCTTTTTCTTTTTAATCAAACAATTACATTTAAACAGACATTCGACTCACTTCTCTTGATCACGGATAAACGTTTTTTTTCTTGGTTGCTTGAAATAAAATGGAAAAACCATTCTTCGTCTTTAAAGAGTGATTTAAATTGTTATTTCTCCCTGGGAAACAATTATGTTAGAGGTAGGAGTTAGGGTATTTTAGGAATTACCTAACATTAACATTTAACAACATTGTTAAAACTATGGCAGAAACTAACGAACAAAAAAATTGCATAGGCTTTTTATTATAATTATTTATTTATTTGATTGTTGTTATTTTAGTATTGATCAGTCAATACAAAGCGGTCCTGTCCTGGGTATACATTGCGGTCGGATGTACTAAGATTTTAAAGGGGTTAAAAAACAACATCATTTTAACGCGGTTGATTTAGCGTTAAATAAACTGGGAACTAATCTGTGACAATTTTTTCTCAAGAAGCGACGTTTTGTGCTGTTAAACATATCAGTTGAAGAAGGTTGCAATTATTATGATATAGGCTAAAAAACTAAGTATGAACAAAGTGGACGAAAATTTCTGCGTAAAATCAACACGTGAGAAATTTTTAAAAATCTGTCAAAAATCAGCATATTATTCGATTTTCATAAAATTTTCGATACTTATTTATTAAAGGACGAATTTAAAAAAAAAATAATTTTCCATTTGAGATTTCGGTGGAGAATAATTTCTTTTCATATTATTCCTATCCCACCATTTATTAATTTGATAATTTATCTATTTCACATAATGATGTTTTCGTTGATTTTTGCAGATATATCCCTCGAGATAGTATAATTATGCTTAAATGTTTTTGTTTTTAAAAAAAATAATATCCAGGAACTGCTGGAACAGAACTCTTACTTTGTGATTAAAGAAAAACAGGAAAATTAAATAAAATAATTTTTTTTTTTACAGCAGATTTTCAGTTTTATTTGATTAATTATAATTCAGGCATTTGATCTGTGAAAAAAAATATTTTTCACTCAATATTATTTTTTTTAAAGATTTTTTATCGATTTATTTCAATATTTTTGAAAATTTTGAAATGTGTATTTTTATTCTTTCTATGTTGTGGTTCGACTGAAACTTATATAAAAATATTATAACAAGGATGAATAATTAAATATAGTGAAATGATGAAAAGATATTTACCGGCTGTGTTTTTAATGTTTTATTCTGTTTTTTTGCTTATGTAAATTGACTGCTATTTCAAATTATTGGAGCTGCAGATGACAACATGCCTTTTTTTTGCATGGTGCAGCTGTTGTGCATTTTAATCTTGTTTATTTTATCCATTCAAATATATGTGTACTGCATTGTCTACCATACATTTTTTTAAATCAGGTGTCGCTTATATGCTTGAAATTCTTGTTCATTTTGTTTATAATGTAGTTTCAGTTATAAATGAATTGCTACTAAAGTTTTTTTTATTTACTGTTGCAACAGTTTAAATTCTTTCTTTCAACAAACTTGGAAGAAGAGGTATATGTATTCACTTGTGTTTGTCTGTTTGTCCACACAATATCTCAATGAATTTCAATGACATTTTGTGGAAGTGTGTGCCATGGCTTAAGGAGGAAGTGACTAATTTTGGGAGCAGATCCAATAGTTTTGTTTCGATTGAGAGATATCTTTTCATATATTAAGAAGAGATAGACAATAGTACAAAATATGGAAAATCGAAACACAGTTCCCTCCCCTTGATCGTAGCTATATATGAATTGATTTTCATTCAGCTTTTAGTTAGTGTATGGCATTCAAATTCTTTCTTTCTTTCTTTTTTTTTTCATGTCTTCAGTTATCATTTTCTTGTAGGATAGTTTTTACAGCTATAGTAGCTGGTGCCATAGCTGTAAAAGCTGACATACCAGAAAATGAAAACTGAAGACATGAAAAAATAATAGACAGGGTAAAAAAGCCCAACCATCTAAGCAACTGCCTAACCTAATTTTTTTAAGTTAAAATTGGTTCAATAGGTCATGAGGATCAATTTAAGTCCAAACAACAATTCTAAAAATTTCCAGAAATCACATGATTGATGATGTCATCAAAAGGGCCTAAATTTCTTTAAAATGTTGATATCTTTGGACATATAGGTCACAATCAGATACAAATTGCATATCTAGATAGAGCGAAGTAAGACCTATCAAATGACAACATTTTAAGAAATTACCTGAAGTCACATGATTGATGATGTCACTATCTACCAATGAGGCATGGACAACAAGACACGTGTCAGCTTCTTCATGGTTGCACTTATGAAGCATGAAACAGCCTTTTTTGTTACTGAATATCTCCAGCCGTAGCTATGTGCGGATGATGCAGTAAGCTTATACCTTCCGAAGTTTTAAGGTACTTGACAATGAATTGTATGAGCTCTTCCTTGTTTTCCCTGCTATTCAGAAAATCATGCCATTTGCCACCTTGCAACATATGCTGATCAAATCCATCAATCCTGACTCTTGCTCCTGATCTCCCTTTCTTTTCTTGTGCCAACCTTTATGCTGTCCCTTTTGTATGTGTCATTGATGAGCCATGTATGGTTTCCTCTGACTCTAACGAACTGTACCAAACTCTTGAACCATTCCCACTAAGTTCTCTTTGGTCGCCTGGAAAGAAATCTGAATGAACTAATAGAAATGCTGGACTTTGGACCACTACAGAGTCTCTACAATGTCATGTATGATTTCAATGAGAAGAATGAATATGATTATGCTACAACAAATTCCTACATTAAAGTTGTAAAGATTTCGTCTCTAGCAAGCGATTGGGAGAGCCTTATCACAAGAGGGCCTAGTCCAAAGCAAGCAGTTATGGGGCTTGTCATTCATAGAATGACCGGCAGCAAGGAAGTTGCAAATGCAATCACGCCATTTCTTATTGAGACCTAAGAACGCAAAACATTGTCAAGAATGGTCTCTTTGGGGGCAGCTACTTTTGTCAACATGCGCAACAGTTTGTTGCATAGTACTCTAGACAACAACGATGGAAGGCAAGAAACAATGACAGGTGCAGGCACCATTCACGATACAATCAAGATTTTGTTTCAACTGCCAACTAAAGAAGAGAATGAGTCTATTACTCAAATTGGGTAACAAATGGAATGACAACTTGATATATGTGACAGTGAGTCAGCACCGTGCTATGTTGGGCCTCCTCCTATGGCAAATTATAGCGACGATGAGAATTCACTTGATGCATGTTTCAGAAAAGATGTAACATGGTCTGCTGTAGAATTACCTTTACTTGGCTCCTGAACATCTTTCAATAAGTTGGTCTCCAACTGTACAACCGAGAATTGCATTCAAGAGTATTTGCCAGTAATTGCAGAGCCACAAGAATATCCCGTATTTAAAGAATACCTTGATTTATCATGGCAGATCTAGATATTCCACGCATATTTGTTCATTCTCATAAAGCAATTTATTCAAAACTGTTTCATATCCTCTGGAAGAATAAAGATTTGTACCAAAACCTAATCTTGCTGATGGGCGATTTCACCAACTGAGTATCAGACAAAAACTGCTATTCAAACAGCATAGTTGCATAGGTGCATTGACCCAGGTTTGATAGCCTTAGGGTCAGCAGATCAGGCCTTTTGAAGGACGTTACTATTATAGATGAATGAGAGTCCATTTAGAATGTTTTGATTCCCTTGTCCGGTTCAAGGTCGAAGAAATAATTTCTTCTCATATGAACACATCACCAGAATTGCTGTCTTTTCTCTTTGCCGTAAGAAAAGAACCAAGTTCAAGTACAATGGAGAAAGTAATCAATTCATGAGAATTTGAAAGTCTAATTACAGATCTAAGCAAAGAAGAGGATAGCTCTGAAGCAAGCATGACTATTGCTTATCTCAGATGTTTCCTCAATGCTTGTAACGGTATCAGCTGTAAGAGAAGGAAAGATAGTATGACATCTCCAGTCTGAGAGGGATAGGGATATGCTGAACCAGATCTTCTCATACAACCACCAAAATTACACAAGATATTGTGGCTACCAACATGTTTATTTGTGTTCTTTACAATAGCAGGGTCATCCAATGTTCAAAGAACTGAGAGTGAAGGGTTTTGGGAGAAGTATTGAAGGTGGGAAATTCTTGATTTAATAACATAATTATTTAATAAGGAAACAAAAGGTATCACACAGCCTTTCAGAGCCGGCTTTTGCACCAACTCTTCAGCAGTTGATACATGGATTCAAACTATCCATAATCACAGTAAACTCCAGAAGATATTTAGGGGGCAGCTTATTTTAAAAACCACCTCCAAACTCACCCCAGTTAGAAGAAAGAATCATGCTGATCATGTAAAAAGTCTGAAGTTCCGGCTAAGGAATTACAGTGACAATTCCTTTGACACATTTTCATCAAAGTGTTTTCATACTGGTTTAGAAATCGAAAAAAATCTGTAGTGAGAGATAAGTTCAATGTTCCTGCTACCAGAAATGCATTGTTTAAGACCTTTGCAAAAGACTCAAAAGCAATGACAAAGGATTTTTTGAGCCAATCGAGAGGGTGAAGCTGAACAATGGCCTTGAAAAGAAGAAAAAAAAACCCACAAAAACTAGTATCTTTAGTACAAGAACCACCAAGCATTTGGTCAGCTCATTGTACTGTTAGCTTTACCCACAACCGATGCATCCTTCACACAGGCTGACAAGACATCGCTGAGAAATTATCTGATCACCGAATCTGGCTCAATTTGTGAAGAGACATCAAAAGACTGCTCATAGTTCATCAATGGTCTGGCAGCATTTCTTTCCATGCAAACAAAGAGAACCGGGAATGGTTGAAGAGTTTGGTACAGTTCTTACTCCACCTAAAGAGTGAGACGCCATGCTGGCAGGGCTAATCAATGACACATACAAAAGGGACAGCATAAAGGCCGGCACAAGAAAAGAAGGTTGCAAGATTTTCTGAATAGTGGAAAAAACAAGGAAGAACTCATATGACCCATTGTCAAGTACCTTGAAACATCGGAATGTATAAGCTTACTGCATCATCTGCACAAAGTTATGGCTGGAGATATTCAGTAACAAAAAAGGCAGTTTCATAAGTGCAACCATGAAGAAGCTGACACGCATCTTGTTGTCCATGCCTCATTGGTAGATAGTGAATCATCAATCCTGTGACTTTGAGTAATTTCTTAAAATGTTGTCATTGGATAGGTCTTACTTCGCTCTATCTAGATATGCAATTTGTATCTGATTGTGACCTATATATCAACATTTTAAAGAAGATTTAGACCTTTTTGGTGACATCATCAATCATGTGACTTTTGGAAATTTTTAGAATTATTGTCTGGGCTTAAATTGATCCTCATGACCTATAGAACCAATTTTAGCTTTAAAAAAATTAGGTTAGGCAGTTGCTTAGATGGTTGGGCTTTTTACCCTGTCTATAATAATAATGATAATAATAATAATAGAAGCTGGTGCCATAGCTGTGAAAACTGTCCTACAAGAATATGAAAACTGAAGACATGAAAAAAAAGGGAGACTACTCTATAATTAGCATTTGATACTTATTTCCAATGACAAATGTAACAGACAAAAAAAATAGACGTACACTGTGACTTTGAGTAATTTCTTAAAATGTTGTCAATCAGATACAAATTGCATATCTAGATAGAGCAAAGTAAGACCTATCGTCTTACTTCGCTCTATCTAGATATGCAATTGTGACCTATATTTCCAAAGATATCAACATTTGAAAGAGAATTTAGACCCTTTTGATGACATCATCAATCATGTGACTTCTGAAAGTGAGTTTGTTTTCACTGGGTTCCACGCACTTATGACCCTGTGCTGTACTTAGCTAATCTTAGTACATAAGTATACCCAAATCTGGCTATCTTTTATCTGTCGGTACATTCAAGAAATAAGTGGAAACTACTACCACTTGGTGAATTACAACAGATTGCTTGCAATCTACATCTATCCATCAATACGTTAATTCCAAAAGATGAGGTAATAATATGCCTTCTAAAAATAAAAATATGGGTAACTAGCATTCCAAAGGAAATTATGAATCACCACCACCCATATATGCTGTGTTGGTTGTGATCAATTAAAAAGTTGAAAAAAGGAGTGATCAATGAATAAGTTACTTCTCTTGCTTTTTGTTGGGCTGTGATCACTAAAAAAAGGTCTGAATTTTCAAAAAAAACAAGCTGGTACAAACTAGCGACAAATTTTGCATAAACTTACATTGCATATTGAACCCCCCTCTAAAAACCTATTTAGGGGGGGAATTTTCAAAAAACAAAAAAAAACATTTTCCCTACTCATTGAGGGGAGTGCATGTGCGTGTGCGCAAAATTTCAAGTTTCTACTACGAACAGTTAGGGCTGGGCAAAGTCCGGATACATAGATAGATACATATAAATGTCAGAACACATGAATAACCTAAACCCAACAATAAACCAGTGTTGTGGGTAGTGGTGATTAACAAATTAGAAAAATTAATTTCTTGAAAATAATAAACTGTTTACAGCAGATTGTGTCTGCAAAAACTCGAAGTCACACAATGTATATCTCGCAGAAGATAAAAATGATGAATCAGTAGAGCTTCTGGTATTACATTTGCACAAATAAAAATTAGAGCTCTAAGACGACCTACACGTGCTTGCATAATGAAATAAGATGTTAATGGAAACGGATATTTATAATGAAAACATTTTTTTAAATACATATAATAATGTTGTCTTGTATGTAGTGCCTTTGTTTGCTTTGTTGTTTTAGCTGCGCTTTTCTGGGACCGGAAACAGAATGGGGGCTGTTGGAAGCTTGCTTTGGCGTGTTTATTTATTATTAATCGGGCACATTAATACATATATAGACATTAATACATATATAAACATTATACATATTCCATCAAGTGGGAATATTTCTTGAATTTACCGACATTAGATGAAAGAGCACCCTAAATTGTAGCATTTCAGAGCCTTTATACTTTATGATTCAAATTAGTTAAAACATAATTTAAAATAACTGAAAATAATTTGAAATAATTAAAAATAATATAAAACTCATTTAAAACTAATTGAAAAATAAATAAATGCTAAAATTAAGTAATAATTTTAGAATAATTAAAAAATAAAAGTAAAATATAGGTAATAATAATTTAAAAAATGAAAAAAGATTTTTAAGCTTTTGTTAGTTGAGAGTTGTCTCCCTTAAATAATTAATAGATTGTTGTGTAATTGTCTGTCGATTGCAATGGCTGCGTGAAACTGATCAGTGTCAACAAAATTGCAAATATCTACCTATCTATTTCCGCTCAATTTAAAAATATTGAGCACTACCACCATAGATAAAGCAACCCCTAAAAACAGTAATGATATATATATATATATATATATATATATGTGCATGTGCGCGCATGCTTGTGTCTGTATATTTTTTTGTGTGTGTGTGTGTGCATGCATATACATGTGTGCATTTGTGTAAAAGCCAGTGTCTGTTGCATTGTAATGCACAAAACATGTAACTCTGTTTTAATTCATATCTAAGCATGTAGACATTGTCATATTTTGCATACATAACCCCAAAATAGAATGGTATAATTTCAACTTAAAGCAGGCATTTTTTCTAAAAATTTCACAACCATTTGCAATAATTTAAACTCTGTAATTCTCCGCAAAATAAAGTAGCTATTATAGAAATATTGGATTCAGCAAACATTATTTAATTCAATGATTACTAAACTGGATTTTTTGAAAATTATCACTGAATTTGCTGGCTAATAAGATGCATTTTTAACTAGAGAGCATCAGAGAGCGCATACCTCTGCCAATACCATTGTCAGGGGAAGTAATTGTGCTTGATCCGCCCCAAAATTTAATCACTTCTTCCATAGCCCATTGCCTACCCTTCCCCAAAATATCATTGGATTCTTTTGGAAAAATCATGTGGACAGTCATGAGCGTATACATAAATGTACGAAAAGAAAAAAATATTCTTGGATCTGTCACACAATGTAACCAGTTGTTTCATACCCCATGGCCCACCCTTCCACAAAATTTCATTGAAATTCATTGAGAACCTTTGGAGATATCTTGTGGACAGACAAACAAAAAGACGAACAGAAAGACAGACACAACCCAATACATATAGGTAACAAGGGCATTTTTAGACTTCTGCTCACTACAATTACATCCCATCTCCCTAGTTGTACAGATTGAGCCTTTGATACTCAGCTGGGATGAACTGTGGCGAGCAATAATCTAATAATGCCCTTGTTAAACATGTCTTATAAGCCGGCAAATATGGTATTTTCTTTTTATTTGAAATAAAGTGAAAAAATGCATTTGTTTACAGTGGGAGTCTGTTACTAGTCAACTCATATCAATGGTCAAGTGGGTGTCAATAGCTGATAAAAGCCTGCTTAAATTTCTGAGTATCACATAGGACAGCTGAAGTATGAATGACCAAAAATAACAAAACCTGATATTACCCACAATTGCAAAAGTATATTCCCAACATTAAAACATATGACGAGAAACACTCTAATTTTCTACTAATAAACAGACATTTAATTTGAAAAAAACGAAACAAACAAAAATAAAACTATGCAAATATTACACTGCATCCAATGCACTGGTATTATGACTAGGAGGCCATCTACCACTGCTCAATATGGACAGTTATGGAGCTTGGAGGAGTTGAAGTGGTAGACCTCCAAATATCCTTGTAAACCATTTGACTTATATTCCAGCTTATACAGTAACTTTTAGGGCATTAATTTGCTTGGTCTTGAGTAATAAATTGACTTATCATTCAGATTTAAATTCAGCTTACAGCAGGAAATTTAGTTAACTAGTTTTTTTATAATTAACCAAAAGTAGGATTGTGTGTTTAGGTCACTATGCCACCATGTCTTTCTCTTTATAGGTAGACAATTACTTAAAATACAGTATGAAACAATCCCACATTAAATGCTAGTCTCACACGACCTATCGGCTTTAAGGTTACTATGTTAATAACAGGAAGCCACTACGGATGCTGTATGAAATATCTGCGTGACTCTGATGTTACTTCAGTGGTCAAATGTTAAAGGCAAAGGCATGTCAGCCTAGGTTACCATCAAACTATAATAATATGCCATGTGTATTAGAAACTGTCACCAAAAGTCTCAACATGGGTTTCTTCAGTTGTTTTTCAATTTTGGTACAATTATAGATCTTTATGAGATAAATTGAATGGCACATGTCTCACATTTCTGGCTCAAAGAGTTCCGGAGATACTGACCTCTGAACATTGCAAATAAAATGTGAATTTTTGAAGGTAATGCTAAAGTTTGAAAATCAATATCTCAGTTGTTTTTACACCTAGAAATATCATTTATATACCATTTTAAAGTACTCAAAGTAGATCTAAAACCTTTATGTGCATTTTTACCTCAGAGGTCAAATAAAAAATGTTGACCTCGAACTTGACCTTTGACCTTTGATTTAAAAGTTTTAGATTCTCTTTCCAACGATATATATATATATGTATATATCTTCTTCATGAATTAAATCCACAATTTTGCCTATAAAGTATACTTGAAATTTCCTTGTAAAATTCTGAAATACCTATAAATTAATTATTTTATAGTAAAATAACATGGATTTTTGAATTCCCCATGTCTGGAAACCATGATTTAGCCTTTTAAAGTACTCTGATATGCCAGCTGGAAGACGAGATATGAAATTCTGTCTTTGTTGGTGTGTGTTGGTGGCCATTTTGTTTTATGCAAATG
>VCCN01001362.1:67371-78334 GCA_006491835.1 Architeuthis dux | reverse complement strand
AATCTGTAGTGAATCCCATAATAAATATAAATTACACACACACACATATATACAGAGAGAGAGAGAGAGAGAGTACACATCTGAACAGTATAACTTTCGTTTTGTTCATTATGACGTTACACCAACCGGCCAATCACTTCCATCAATCGCTTTCTCCACCCACGTTGTGTATGTTTAATCTGAAGAAATCTTTTGGTCGGTCGGTTGACATTCTATTAAGTTCTCCCCCGTGTGACAAGAAGAACTAGTAGCGGTGAAAGAAAGCGGCGTTTGTGACAAGACAGGGCACAGCTGTCTCGAGCCTTTGCTCAAGAAGCTATCACCAAGCTTCTGCCGGCCCTGTCGGCTGGGGCCTAGAATACGCCTACTGCATCCCCTACAGAGGGGTAAGACCCGCCCAAACAGGGGCCACCTGTTCTTTCCCCCAAAGTCTCTAGTTAAAAAAAAAAGGAACCTTTCACCAAAGTCACTATTTTAAAAAGATCCGTTTTACAACTACTACAATATCCCCAACTAAGACCAGTTCCGACATAAAATGATCTACTAAAAGGTTGACATGCCGCTAAACCCAGGAAACCAAACCAAACCAAGCTTCTGCTTCTTCGTTGTCGGGAAATCTTCAAGTTAGGGTATTTTTTCTTCTTGTCTTCCACAATTCTTCTTGCCAGCTTTCTATCTCAGCCAGGTCCGGTCCAAACCTTTATGGGACCCTAAGCAGAATTTGATTTCGGGACCCCCAATGCCTCGGCGCTGTAAACATTGAGATAAAGGAGTGGGCTCTGGTGGACACGGGGCCCTTAGTAGCTGCTTACTCTTTTTATGTCGGGGGCCGGATCTGGCCTCAGTGTGCTTGGTGTGTCTTTTACTGGAGCCAGGTGATCTCTCTCCTTTGAGGCAAAAATCTCAGGGTATTTATTGAGAATATGGTTAGAGAGCAGACGAGTGTGAGTATAATTTATTACCTATTTTCCTCGTAAATCACTTCCCCATAATACGCCTTTGTGCTCCAAACTCGACAACCAATTCCAACTTAGTCCTCTTCCAAATACAGGGGAATACGTCTTCCTGGTAGGACTCTGAAAACTCATTACTACCACTGCTGAGGTGGGACGACGATTCTTACATCATCTCATTGACCAATCAAAGGCATCTTCTACATATATCCCCTTTTCTATGGGCGTAAGTTTTGTTTACATCTTGAGATTTTAATAAAAATGAGTTTTAAAAACCCATTAACGTAATTCTTTATAACGCTTCTTTATCTCAAGAAATAGATGGGAGATGACAATTAATATTCGATGTGATCGGAAACTGGTTTTGACAACTTAATCCATAAGAACCCAATGTGATACCGGTGTCACATACAATTTAATTGATCTGCACAGTCTCTTATATAATATTATATTTTATCCTTAATTATAACTCATGAAGTGTACTAGGTGACATCTAATGAACATCCTGGTACAGTTACGTGACAGGGTGTCAATTTACCTACCCAGAATCCCACACAATGTTCCTTCAAGTAGAAATGTGTACGGGTTCTTATGGGTTAAAATTCCAAACGCTTCTTTTCAATCTTTATACATATTTAATTCTGCTTTCGGGTCATCTTGACCCGCTAGACCGAATTCCAAGAAGGATTCTTTGTTTACACAATTCTTCGTAATATAGTATTCTCATTACTTCCTGGGCCATGTGTTTTTCTGAGGAAACATACAGAAGAGCCAACAAGCAATCACCTGTCACAATTACTGTCCCAGCTTTCAGTATTTGGCCGATAGAATCAACTTGAGTTTCAAATTTTAAGTTCGTATAATCGATTCTCAATTTGGGTTCTTCTTAAAAACCTGAAGTTTTTATTTTTGCAAGAAAAATTTTAAATAAATGCTTTTGGGATTTCCATACTAACTCTAATTTTACATAACGTAGATTTTACTTGCTTGTAAATTCTAGACAATTAGAATTGCCTTTAGTAATAAACGATGGTAACCCTAGCTCCGACCGACCGTTAACAAAATGCTCAATGTAGATTTCACTTTCTTGTAAAATCCACACTATTCATAGTGTCACGGCATATTTCGATATTTATTATATCTAACTCAGTGCAATGTAAACTAAAATCATTAGTTATAATAATAACTTGTAAATACCCGTGACAAAAATTGCGTAGGTATTTAAATTTCTACGAGATGATCTTTTAAGAAATCCCTTCAGTGGTAGAGTCCAAATAATAATAAAGATTGATTTAAAAGATCACACTGTTCATTATATCGGTAGATTAGATTAGCATAAGTTGGTATCAAACTATTGATACTGGTAGATCCAATGAGGATCAAACCCACTAATAAGCCCAGCAAGATTAGCTTGCTGATCATTGCTATAAGACATGCGTCCTGATCTGGTTTTATTTCATATGATTTGTTAAGCTAGCATAGCTTGGTATCAGACCATCAATAGTGGGAGATCCAATGACGATCAAACCTACTAACTACAGATAGCCAGATTAGATAGTCGATCATTGCTATAAGACGTGCGCCCTGATCTCTTTTTTTCATATTATTTATTAACATAGCAGTTTGGTATCAGACCAACAATAGTGGGCGATTCAATGAGGTTCGAACCCACTAACAACAGCCAGCAAGATTAGCTTGCTGATCATTGCTATTCAACGTGCGTCCTGATCCATTCTTTTTCATATGATTTAGTAACTTACCATTTTTTGGTATCAGACCATCAATGAGCATCAAACCTACTAACTACAGGCAGCAAGATTAGCTAGATGATCATTGCTATAAAACATGCGCCCTGAACGCTTTTTTAAAAATGTTCATATTATTTATTAACATAGCAGTTTGGTATCAATCCTCAGGTCTGATAAAACAAAAATGGCCATAATGACCATCGTTATGTGTGGAGGAATTCGGCTTGCACGCCCACTTTGTCGGCAAATCAGAGGCCTACACCCCCCACCCCCCGTAAAAACTATTAGGTACACCCCTGGTTTGACTTTATGCTACAATTATTCGTGTTATTTCCATATTTCACGATTGTTTACAATGACTGTAACCACAAAGAACCTTTTTTTTTAATACCAACAAATAAATTATTCATGAATTTAACAAAAATAGCGCAATTTCCCAATATTGTATTCATTTTAGCGACTTTTTACGTTCATCTTGATTTTTAGTTGTTTTTATCACAACTCAAAATAACAAAAATAACGCAGTATCGTTCTTTCTTTTTTTTCATTTCAATTTTTTCTTCCTAATTAACATGATTTCTTCTAATTTTTTCATTCTAATCCCGTCTTTTTTCTTTCAAGTCTCTATTTTTCATAACCTTCTCATTGAAGGGGAACTTAATTGGCAATTAATCGAACGGCCGATACATTAGCTATAACGAAATCAGAGGAGTCGGCCATTATTGCTTCTTTGACTCTTTGGGTGTCGACCTTTTGGCTTTGGGTCTTGGTTTGGTTAAGAAGCAATAATCGCAGAGCCATGGCTCTCTTTAGGGTTCTGGCATGACCCCATTAAGATGCTTTGAACATTATTTGAGGCCAATTATTGGCAGACCATAATTAACGCTTCCATTTTAATTTGATCTTTGGTGCGAAATGGTTTGGCTCCTCGTTGGGGGGGGGTGAGGGGTGTCTATCGATATCAGAACTTTAGGTTTCTTTCTTTCTTTCCTTTTTCTCTTTCTTTCTTTCTTTCTGTTTCTTTCCCTTCCTTCTTCTATCCTTTCTCTCTTTCATTCTCTCTTCCTTTCTCCCCCTCTTTCGTTCTTTATTTCGTTCTTACTTTCTTTTTTTCCTTCATTACCTTTCGTTTTCTTTCTTTCATTCTCTCTTGCTTTTTGCTTTTTTTCTTACTTTGTTTCTCTCTCTCTGTGTCTTTCTTTCTCCTTCTCTGCCTCTCTTTGTATCATTCTCCACCCTCTGTTCTGCATTATGTGTTTATAACGTTTGTTTGTGTTGATAAACATGTGTGTAATTATATGCGAAAGTGTTTGCCTGTTTGTGAGAGATGGAGAGGGGGGAGGGGAGAAAAGAGGGGGATAAAATGAGAATGTGTGTCACAGAGAGAAGGGTTGGAAGGGAATAATAATGTGTGTCAGAGGGGAAAGTGGGAGAGAGAATATGTGTATTTGAATTCTGAGCGGGTAGGTTTTATCCGTGAGACACCAAAAATGCCCTAGAAGGTAGCTCTAAGGTCAATCTTGAGATTGATCAAAATCCTATTGACGGCCCTATAATAGTTCTAAAATGCATAAAAAAGGCCAATATCCCAAACGCGAGCCGAAAATCAATGATATCTAGATATCTTTCTAGATACATGGCATGAAAGTCCAGATAATTCTAAATATACTCGCATTTTAAAAATGCACCGCACCTGTTCTTTGGCCTAACACTCAGTAAGTAAGGGTCTGAGAGACACCAACATGCGCAAAGGGTAGCTCTAAGTTCAATCATGGTATTGGTAAAGGTCACAATGACGGCCCCATAATAGTTGCAAAATGCATAAAAACGGCCAATATCCCAAAAGCGAGCCAAAAATCAATGGAAACACATTTTTCTCCCAATTGTTATTTTCTTACGCCAACCCTTCGATGGCGTCTATCGAGATTGTTATTTTCTTACGAGAACCGTAGAGGGCGTCTATCTATACCTTTTCCCCGAGCGAGTTACAAATTAGAGCAAGCCAATTAAAAAATACAGTAAGCAAATCAAAAATTAAAGACTACTACAAACAAGTCAAAAACTACTGCGAGAAAATTAAAAACTAAGGCGAGCAATTTAAAAAATACAGCGAGCAAATTAAAAAATAAAGCGAGCAAATTAAGAAATAAAGCGAGCAAATTAAAAATAAGGACAAAAAAACCGAATCGACAAACATGAATAGTCAAATAATTATATTTACTCCTTCAATCGCCGCAAATGTTATTTTCTTTAGTAAAATTAGTTGAAAATTATTCATATGTCCTTTTCGTTAGTCCCCACCAAAAGCGAACGTCCAGTATTTTAAAATAGGGGCCCCCCTCCCCTAAAAAGAAAATCCCCAAATGATGTGTCTTTATTGTTAGTCCACGCCACACAAAAGAAAATCTTATTTCTAACTCTAACCCATAACCTGTACATATTTTTAGTTGGGTTCCAGATAACAAGGCTGACCGTTCGAGAAAAAGGACAAACATGCATTTCTTTTTAGTTGGGTTCCAGATAATTGCAGCATTACCCTAAGAAGAGGCTAATGCTGTCAAAAGTTTAAAATAAGAACAAAATAGCAATATACCGCAGAATATTTTAGGGCTTTCTCGTTACTCCCCACCAAACCAAAATATTCATTACCAATGTGAATAGGTAGTTTGATTCGTTAGCCACACCCACTTTCCCATGGGTTAGGAGTTAGAGTTAGGTGTATAAGGTTTTAGGTTTCGTTTCGAGGACAAACGATAAAGATTCAGCATTTGGGGTGTTTTTCGGCGAGAAAGAAAATGCAATTAAATTGGGCTTTTTTGGTGGTGGGCTGGGACTTAAAATTATCTGCATTAGCTTTTGGTGGGGACTAACGAAAAAGAACATGAATTTTATTAATAGACAAATTTCAACTAATCTAACTTTTAAAAAAATTAACATTTGTAGCGATTGAAGCAGTAAATGTAATTATTTGATTATTCATGTTCATCGATTCGGTTTTCTTGCAGTAGTTTTTAATTTGTTCGCCTTATTCTTTAGTTTGCTCACTGTATTTTTTTTATTTGGTTGCTGTATTTTTTAATTTGCTTACTGTAGTGTTTAATTTGCTCGCTGTATTTTTTAGTTTGCTCGCTGTATTTTTAATTTGCTTACTGTATTGTTTAATTTGCTCGCTGTATTTTTTAGTTTGCTCGCTGTATTTTTAATTTGCTCGCTGTATTTTTTAGCCCCAGTTTTTAATTTTCTTGCAGTAGTTTTTAATTTGCTTGTAGTCTTTAAATTTCATGTCGTAGTTTTTTATTTGCTTGCTCTTATTTTTAACTAGCTCCGGAAAAGGTATAGGAAAATATATACTATTTGTTTTTCTTATGCCTTATAGATGGCGTCTATAGAGATTGTTCTTATCTTACGCTAACCCTACAATGGCGTCTGTCGAGATTGTTTTATTCTTAGGCCAGCCTTCTGATGGCGTCTATCTAGATAAGTTATCCCGAACCTTTTTATGTTCGAAAAACACTTTCATGAGTACCAGTAGTGCGTAGGGCTCCATTTACTTTTCAAGTCAAATGTATATTTGGATTTAATAATAAATATCATACATAAAAATATTTAATTCCTATTTAAGATAATGCCCAAAACAAATTAATGCGAAACAGCAAGTTTTTAGAAATTGTTTATATTATTATTTATTTATAATGCCTCTTTAGACATCTTCAACTATACACAATTTTTAAATACAAACAACATCTACAATTTAACACAATTCACTAATCAGACTTTCTTGAAAATCTCATCAGATAGATTAAGAAAAATGTCTTTGTAAGCTCATGCTTTTTCCATAATTTCTGAACTTATCTAAATTATTTTTTAATGCTGTACACTATTTTTACCATTAAAAAACTTTTTTAACATTATATTAAAGGTTATGGAAAAAAACATAATTTTAAAAATGGAAAGAAATCAAGGCATGTTTACAGATTGAATTGGTAATAAACATATTGCCCGACATAACATGAAGTTCCAACGTCAAATACACAAAACAAAAGTGATACACCCGAAACAAAATGAATAACATTCCTATGTGAAATAATGCATAAGGATCTCAAAAGTATAAAGGTCTCCGAAGTAAAACTCATTTTGATGTTTTTGAACATACCTGACATCGACACAATTTTAAATTAAAGAAGTTATGAAATTTTAAATTACATATAAAATATAAACAAACAATCGATCGGCCATAACTCACCATATTTTAATTCCGGGAGTTTCCCAGACATTCTAATTAAATTTCAACAAAATCGGCCAAGAATTAAAATTTTAAACCAATTGGAACCTAACACATGTTTTTTTAGAACCGAAAACATGTTTTTCGTTTATAAAACGGATCACCCATAATTCACTACAAAAACGTCTTCATAACTCCCCAAACCTTCATACAAAATTTCATTGAAATATCTTGAAAAATAAAGAAGTTATCCAATTTTAGATTAAAGCAGTTATCCAATTTTAAATTACATAAAATGTAAATAAACAATCGGATCGGTAATAATTCACCATTTTTTAATTTCGGGATTTCCCCCAATATTTTAACTAAATTTCAGCAAAATCGGTCAAGAATTGAATATTTTAAACCAATTGGAACACTTGTTTTATTTTAACCAAAAAACATGGTTTTTGTTTATAAAACGTAAACCAACAATCGGATCGCCCAATAACTCACTATACCAAAGTCCTCATAACTCCCCCAACCTTCATACAAAATGTCATTGAAATATCTTTAAAGATAAAGGAGTTATTCAATTTTAAATTGTTTTAGAAGTTACCCACTTTTAAAACACGGAAGACGCCATTTTCTTTAAATCGGTAGCGAAACATAATCTCCGTCCGAAGTTTTCAAACTTCCAGTGAAGACAAAAAAGAAATGCTAAACAAGTCTAAATAATTATAATCTTTTTTATTCCTATGCCAATGTCTTTGATAATCTCACGGCAAATTTATAGTTGGACTTGATAATGAACATAACATGAAAAAAAAACTTATATAAAATAATCCTACCCTACAAATATAACATGTTTTTCTATATACAAATTCCAAATGTATATTCCTATGCAACAAAACGTCCTACAAATCTCACAGTCAATGTGATTTTTCGCATTGAACTTCATTGACCAATGCCTCATAGTTAGAAGAGTAGGATGATATCGCTGTTCGTAACAATCATCAAGATGCTGTAATATTTACGTTGCAGCTAAATGGGTTTGATAATGTGATTATTGGCTCCATGATAGTAAAATATTGAAACCGTTTGTCAAACTGTTCCTGAAGGTGGATTACAAACGGTGGCGGATTAAAGTTACTGCCACCTATCGTTTTCTTCATGTTTGGGAAATGTCTGAAAGCCTCCATCTTCAGGAGAGATATCCATAAAACAGGTTTTGCTTTAAATGAATTTAAAGAGACTATCATTCTAGCTATATGTTTGTCGTTTCCCTGAAGCTCCAAGTTTAAAGAATCTGATTTTTCTGTGATGTATTTGAGAAAACCCAAATCCACCAACCACTAAGAGTAGCATAGTTGATCAAAGTTTGATTTCTGGATTGGTGTATTTCTTTATCTCTTCAATTAAGCTTAAAAATCTTGTCAGAACGTTGCCTTTACTGAGCCATCGTAGTTCTGTATGTAATATACTGTCAGATTGTTTATTTTCAGTATCCTCTAGTAAGGCCTTGAAAAGACGGTGTTGCAAAGGCACAGCTCTAATAAAGTTTATTTTAATAACTACATCCATTATGTGTGCAAACGGAAGTACACCAAACTTCTTGGTGGTACGATACACAGTTTGGAAAGGATTCACCTTGTTGCACAGGGCAACAATTCCTTCGTATTAACGTGATGCCCCATCAGCGGTGGTCGCAGATAGCATGTGAACTTTGATATGCTTTGAAAATGTTATAGATTTCTTCATCTGTTGTTCGCCCTTTCATGGGCAATATTTTCAGTAGCTCTTCATTTGTAGTGAAATCACTAAATACTATTCTCACCATAACTGTCAACTGTGCTGTATTTGATATATCTGTTGACTCATCAAATTGTAGTGAGAACCAGTCACCTATTTCAAAGCCACTCTTTACCTGAATTGCATGCCAGTTGACATTGTATGTATTCTTCTTGTAATGTTGTTATCCAATAGGTATAGGTCTTTTATTACTGACATAATCTCATTCAATTAAGCTATCACCACAGACCAGAAAAGCTATTTTTTAATTAAAAATAAAGCCGAAATGCAAAGCTTTATTTTTTTAGCTTTTTGTGGTTGGGAGTAAAATGGGTTTCCATTGATTTTCGCCTGACAGTGGCCCTTTTTGATACAATTTAGATGTTTTATGGAGCCGTCAAGATTGACCCTAGAGCTACCGTTATACGAATTGTAGTGTCTCTTGAACTCTTACTTACCGAGTTTTAGTTAAAAGAAGAGGTGGAGGGGGCTTGCAAATGCGATTATATATAGAATTATCTAGATTGTCATGCAATTTATCTAAAGAAATATCTAGATACTATTCTATCGAGATATTTATTTTTTACGCAAAAACTCCGATGGCGTCTATAGAGATTGTTATTTTTTTACGCCAACCCTCCGATGGTGTTTATCGAGATTCTTATTAAATGACGGTCAGGTTTTACCTTTTTTTCTATTTTTTTTTAAGTTAAAATAATTATTTTTTACGGACGTTCTAAATGCAGCTTCAAGCTTGTTTTTAATGTGGTTCCCGGCCATTTATTGCCGGGAAACCATTGAAGAGACCGATCCTAGTTTTGAGGGACCCATTTCTTAGGCAGCACCACCCCATTACACTGACTGGTCAGGGGTCGGATACGCCATGACTCCTGTCGGTGGGGACTCTGCTATTTTAATTCTAAGTTAAACAATGATAGTTAATTTTGGTGTCTTTCGGATTCTTTTTATGCCAAAGAGTTGTATGCCAAAGAACCGGTGGGGGTCATTATGCAAATGCGATTAATATCAATTAATCACAAAAGAGCAAGCAATAAGCCATGAAAAGTTACCTCCCATACGCCAGACATTTTAAACGCCTGCACTCCAAACATTGTTGCTGTTTTCATCCTTATTGTATTTTCCGTCATATTTATGGACATATCGCACACAAAAATAAAACACGGTACTTTGAAATGTCTACAGTTTCTAATAACGAAGACTTGCGATGTTCTGTCTCTTATGCAGACTTTCTCTTTCCTCACTGTTTGTAGAAATAACTTCCTTTATTCTATTTAATACTACTAATTTGTTATTTTGCCTCTGTTAGTGTTATTCATTGACACTCATTATTTAACTTAAATAACTACGTATACATTTATTATATAGCCATTGCATAAGTTTGTAAATCTTCATCCCATGTTTTATGGTTTTGTCGTCAGTGGGTTATGTTGACACCTTTTTAACCGCTTCTATTCTAAATGTATTTAAGTGCAGTTGTCATTGGTATACAACTATTCATGAATGTCTGTATTACTATTTTGGATAGACTGATCATATGTAACGATGGAAAATCATTTGGGTCAACCAGGTCAGTTGTAACACAGTTGTAATACAATCAGTTTGGTCCAGTTGGTAGGATTGGTCAGTGTGGTTGGTAAGGTCTTGTCAGTTGGGTCACGTCAATCAGTTGGGTGTGGTTAGTCGGTCTGATTTTGGGACTTTTTTTACGACGACAGTCGCCTTTATTGTAAATATGCCTCTCTCAACCTGATGAAACATTTAATAAGGCGTATACATGAGTCCACGGTTCTATGGTGTAATGGTTAGCACCCTGGACTTTGAATCCAGCGGTCCGAGTTCAAATCTCGGTAGAACCTACTTATTGATTTTAATATGTAGTCATTGTCCTTTTCACACGATGATGTGCATTTTGTTTTCAGTGTTGACATTGTCTCTTGTTAACTTCAAAACCGTTGTAACTAATGAGAGAAAAAAAAGGCTCCAGCGATATTCGAACAACCGACCCCCAGTTTACTAGACTGGCGGGCGACCAAATGAGCTATGGAGCCATCTACCAGCGTAGCTTAAGGTGAAAGATTCTATCACCATTCAATGCCGAAACTAGATTATATTGTTTCAGTGTGGTAGATCGTAGTTTCTTCAGTTCTGCGTTTTCGGTTGTTATAGTTGACTCTTTGTCCTCAACATGTTTGTAATTAGAGTATCTTCGCGTGTTAACATTTCTTATCTATGGCGGTAAACAGAAGGTG
>VCCN01001361.1:7525903-7539913 GCA_006491835.1 Architeuthis dux | reverse complement strand
GATGATGATGATGATGATGATGATGATGTCTCTTTCCGGGTCGTTTGACGGGAGCTGAACTTTCTGTGGAGGGAAATTAATTTCGGAGACAAAAGGCTCTCCCACGTGGGTGGAGAGAAAAGACGATAGAAATCAGGTTCTTCAATTGGGAATCTGTTGTTTTATTTCCGTCGATATAGATTATTTGCTGGGCTGGTTCGCGGGTCACTTCGAGATATGGAATTCTGTTTGATTTAGTTTTCCAAATGAGTTGGTCACTTTTCTGAATTACTACTAAGAAAATCAAGGGTTGTTCCTCCTTACTTCGCCTCTGACCTGCTGCTGCCGGATTCAAATCTAAAACTGCTAATTCTTCTAACCGGCTCTCTCCTCCCTCAGCCTCTTTGTGCGAACTGTCACTAACGGCGTCAGATCTCAACTCCTTCGATTTTCAAATATCGGCCCCTTTTAACAGTTTCCTGTAATACGATTTGTCCAGTTTATCACGTACGCAGTTTAATACAAATTGTTGTGTTTCTTACACCGAGGGTGATTGCAACGAAGGATACTTAATACTCCCACAGTCTCTTCAGTATTTTTTGCTGATAGTAGTAATGCTGTCGTCTGGATGGTTTTAGTTCTTCCTTGGTTGTTCAATTCTTTAAACCAGTTGGTGTTGGTTCGATGATGAGCGCTGATGGTGGTGGCTATGGATGTCACCATCATATTCGACACGTTTTTGATTCTCGAGCTAGATTAAAAAGAAAAATCTTCCAGCTTTTTAAAATTTAATTTTTATTCTGTATCCAAATGATCTTCTTTTGTTTATGATGACAACATCTGGTTTCCTTACCTGAATTGTATTATCTGTTTTAATATCACACCCCACATGCCTTTCTATTCTGAAAGGAAATACTCTATTCGTTCTCATGCTATTAGCGTGCATGCTCAAATCCAACACATATGCACGATTCTCAGAGAATCAATATTTTTACCGAGTGATATCTGTTTTTGTATTTCTGAGTTAATTTGCCGCATGCAATTACTATATGATTAACAGTTTCAATGCTGTCTCCGCATAGAGAAGTCTTACGATACAGCTGTGTCTTGTGTACCATATCCTAATATTAATAAATATACATTTAGACGAGCCCAGAAGGAGTATGCCAGACACAATATACTGTAGGAATTGTAATGTATATTTCTTGAATATTTTATGAATATTTAGAAGTATCTTTAGAAAATGTTGATATCTTGCACACGACTTAATAAAAAGTTTTAAGCATCATTGGAGATTTGAGAAATTAATATAACTCGAATGACTCATACTGTATTATGTAACAAGACTTTTAGAATGTGGTAGACACTGTCTCCAGGGAAATGCTAATAACAACTTCATTGTTTTGTGATGAGTGATTCAGAAAAGCCCTCTGTATATTTACGAAGATATTACTCTTTACATTCCTAATCAAAGATCCGTCTCTTCCTCCTCCTTCTCACATATCATGTATTACTGTAGACTCCCTGTAGAGCAAAGGGCCGCATCTACTACGTCAGTAGTAGGTTTGTTTTACGCAGTGGGGTTGCGAGCCCCGCGCCAGTCTTTTTACTCACACTCGGGATTCTTTTTCTACCAGATTAACCTTCTTTAAGTCTTTAAGTCATAGTGATTTTACATGGCTAAAGGACTCCAACTGCTCTTATATTTACTCATAGCTAGGAGAGAAATAGATCCATTCATTTCTCAAGGGTATTAGTGCAAAGAGAACGCAAGCAGTCCCGACCGTGATTCGAACCCTGTTCGCCAATTCCGTTTTCAGGGTCAATAACCGTTATGTAACTTTGGACTGATCAAACATTAATCTGCATTTGCCTGGACTTTCAAAAACAACATACAGCCGTTACCATTTTTATGGTGGACCTGAACCGCAGCTAAGGTTTGGTGGTCCCGTCAGTAAGATATGTGGTTTGACTGCATCAAGTTTAGCTGTGCCACAATTATTTACTAGCATGTGTCCAAATGTGAAGCCGATAGTAGATCTCGTGTATATATATAGTGTTGCGTATCAGCAGTTCATTGATCAAGAAGTTGAGCACTTGTTGGCAGAGGGTGTTATCGAGCCAAGTTCATTTCCTTGGAGAGTACGGTTCGTAATTGTGATGGATGGATTTGATTGTCATATGAAGCGGATGTGTGTCGACTACTATAACACTGTCAATCTCTATCCCGAGATTGACGCTTACTCTTTGCCAAGGATCGAAACCCTGGTCAATGACCTGGCAAACTGTCGGGTGTTTTCAACATTCGAAGTAAATTTACCAAGTCTCGCTGTGTGATGACGACAAACAATTCACTATTTGCGCCTATATCAATTCACACGGATACAATTTGGCGGCACTAATGGTGTGGCAAATCTTCAGCGTGCTATCGTCAGGCTTGAGGAAAACTTTCTGAATACTTTCCCATATCTGGATAACATTATCATTGCAGGAAGAGACCAAGAGGAACATGATAAATGTGTGAAATTATTCCTCGAAGCTGCTTTCCGTCAAAAGAATAGATGCACTTGGTTCACGATCTTGAGATACCTACAGAAATGGTGGCTCTGAAGCGAATTTGCGGTATATTATGCAAAGTAGATTCCTCGTTTCTCAGATCGTGCCCAACCCCTAATGAAAGCAGAGAGTTTCCCGATCAATACTGATGTTTGTAAAGCATTCAACAGTTTAAATCAGCTGTTTATGAATGTTACATTACACTATCCTGATAAGTCTAAGCCATACTGATTAAGTGTGACGCCTCGGATGCTGCAGTGTCGGCTACACTGAAACAGTCTGGGCGATATTATGCATTCACGTCACGGACCATGAATCGGCACACAGTTCATTACCCTACTATTGACAAAGAGGCTATCGCGGTGATTGAGGCTGTGAGGAAATGGTCTCATTTTCTGTCCGGCCAACACTTCACCATCGTGACAGATCAAATACCCATAACCTTCATGATGGACTATCGCAAAGGGTCCAAAATTAGAAACGATAAAATCCAGTGTTGGCGGTTGGAGTTGGCTATTTTCTGTTATGATATTCTATATCACCCAGGACGCTACAATGTTGTTGCCGATACTCTGTGTCGAGCTTACTGTAATGCTATATTTCGTCATCTCACAACAAATTGCATGATGGCCTGTGCCACCGTGGTGCCACTCGATTATTGCACTATGTGAGAGCTAAAACGTCCCCTTATCTACGATAAGGAAGTGTGCTCATCTTGTCGAGAATGTGAAGAACTAAAACCACGGTTCGCGTTATTGCCTCATGGTAGGATTATTAAGTCTGCTCAGGCTCTAGAGCACGTAAGTGTGGATTTCAGGAGTCCACTGCCATTAAGGACACAGAATAAATACCTGTTTGTAGCAGTAGCTGAATTCTCGCGGTTCCCATTTGCAATTCCATGCAAAGATACGTCATCCAATACTGTCATTAAATGTTTGGAATCAATATTCTCTTCATGCGGGGCACCTAATGATATCCATTCGGACAGAGGTTTAGGCTTCTTAGCTTACAATGTGCAGGAATACCTCTTGCTGCATGGAGCCGCCTCCAGCAAGACAAACCCGTACCATCCACAAGGCAATACACAAGTCGAACGATACAATGGGATCATTTGGAAATATATGTGCCTTGTGCTGAAATCACAAAAGCTACTTGAAGTACATTGGGAGGTGGTGCTATCTCAGGCTCTGCACAGTATTATGTCTATGCTATCAAATGCTACAAACACAACTCCTCACGAAAGATTATTCTTATTTTCTCGACAATTCCAATAGGTGAAGTGAGTGGGGAAGATACATCACCTAAATAAACTCCCTCTGGAGAGTCTACATTTCCAGCAATCGGAAATAAAACCGCTGATGGACAAAACAATTTCAACTATTCACCCTCCTCCCTTGTAAGATCAAGTCTTCTAACGGGTCAAGCTTGGATGAATCACTGCCTCGCCGTCCCCAGCAGGAAAGTCGGGCTCCTTAATGCTATGGGTTGTGAAATTAATCAGCCGGGGTGAGTGTTGTATATATTACGTATTACTTATACAGGGACAGCAACAATATCCAACCGGATTGGCTTGCTTCTATGCATCTGTTGCATTATACTGGTTTTACATGTGTTTCACATTTACCGGAGAACGTTATCTGTGGATGGAAAAACAAACAGTTGGTCCATACAAGAGAAAGGATCTTGCACGTGGCCGGAGATAAAGACGACAACATTCATTAATTTCAAGGAAACTGTGGGTTCCTTTTATTTCCATTGATAGCTTCGATGCAGGGTATTGAATTCTGTTTCTTTGAAAGTTTCCTAGTTACGTAACTGAAAGACTGACGAGTATCGTGAGTATAGCAGTTCAAATCAGGCCATACTGGTTTCTTCATCCTACTCTCTCAAGCCCCTAGTTCGTTGACGCCTTCGCTGCTGTGTCCCCCACTGACTAACTGGCACACCATCTAAATTCACGGCCCACTCTTAAAATATTCTGATTGGTTCCTGTGGTCAGCCGTTTATTTCTATTATATGATCTATTTTCTAGCCCTAAACCTGATATGGCGTTTTTGGGAAAGTGCCAATACTAGCATCCCAAAACGTCATTCTTCTTTACCCTCTTTCCCCACAAGTGAACACTCGAACACACTACCAGAGTGTAGTTCATTACACATCCTGACTGATACACAATGAAAGACAATGATTCATATTGTGAAAACATTTTCTTTGTCGCGGTTCTAGTTTGAAGGCATTTAAACCCCAAGACTAATGTTGAAAGATCATATTTGTATGGCGGTGGTCTACTTGGAAACTTTCAAAGTCGAGCAAACTATAACATTGGAACTATGTGCACAAATAATCAAATATCCAACATTGTGTTTGGGTACAATTTAGAATAATCTTACTTTATCGAATTAAAGTCGGGCCTGTGCTGTGTTCTAGACATATTATTACCCTGTAACTGTCGTCTGTTCAGAAAAGAATTTGATAACCAACACTCCCAAACACATAGACAACTATTGTGATTGTCACATAGTTGATGCCACAGCGAGAATAAATCGGTAATTAAATTATAATCTTTTCGACATGATTCCTTTTACAACTCGATATCAATAGTAATAATAATGTTTATAGTAATAATTAAAAGTAATAATAGTCGTTGAATACATATTATTATAATGTAAATAACAATACATTGCCTATACATGTGTTAATATATTTTTCATGCGAATCAAGATGATTATAAGAAAATGAAATTATGTGGTATCAGCTTTAGAGCAGAAATCGAGAATTGACTTTATTTTGAACAGTCCATTCGTGCTCAAGGAGGTGGGGAGTGGCGTCAGGACTACTGGCACGGAAAGTGGAATCGGCGGATCGAGTTCAGGTTTCGGCTGATGATTTTTTAAATGTACCGTTTTAATGCCCTTGGGAAATCCATGAATCCACTTCTCCCTCTTCCACCCAAGAGTAGATAGCTGGGCAGTCGCAGCCCTTTTGCTCTGTACGGAAGTCCATCTAAGGGAATTTACAGTCGCCATAGCTGATCCAAAGCCCTTGTTAGGGAATAGGGTTGGGTGTGGGGTTAGTAACGCAACCCCGTAAAAACCTACCAACTACTGTAACCGTAGCGGAATGGTTGAGACCCTATACTCCACATTCAAGAAACAAATAAACTAATCATGTTCTGGTAATAAATAATCTACTCTAATAATGAATAGTTTGATTTTCTTAGTTCACTGTCCGTAACGCTAGACTCTTCCACTGAGGGGTACAAACGTTGCTGATGAAGGTAAGAACCAACCCAAAATTTCAATGTATGCTCTTTTCCCGGTAAACGAATTCAGTATGTTTTCTAGAGAAAACAAATCTCAATCCGAATAAGTCCGTAATAATATTGCTGTCCGTTGTTAGTAGGTTCAATCCTTATTGGATCTGTACTCTTGATGGTCTGATACTAAACTACCAAGTTGAAAAACAAAATCAGACCAGGACGCTAGTCGTTTAGCAATGGTCGGCAGTATCATATTTACCAAAACCCTCACGAGACCAAGGTGTGTCTCAAGGTCGGTTTTACGTGGGGAACATCACCCGCAAACGTGTGGGGCAGGCAATTCCTCAAAGATTCTCAATAGTTGCGAGGATGTTATGCAGACGTTTCCCGGTAAAGGAATTCTGACTATTTTCTAAAATAAAATAAAATAAAACATCTCAATCCAATTATGCCTGTGAATTCTCTTCACCTGAATTAACGAATAGATCATATGAACAGAGAAAATACATCAGGCATCTATAACAGCCTTAAATATCGGTCATACGGCATATACTGTGCGAAACATGTTCTCTATATCGCGGTATTCAAAAGGAGTCCTTTATTACGAACTGTTACTGTGCAACGACTATCAATTCGACTAGTATTCCTTTAATTTTAGTTGCTTTTCATTAAGCCCATCAGTCTAGGGCAGTTAGTAAACAGCGCAGATCGGAGATACACTGATTCTGAGTGGTAAATTAAAATCAACTAAAACTAAGATGGAATACATACTAATACACATTAATAGTGCTTGAAGATGAATACTGAAACCGTCCAGAGGACATTATTGTTAAAGGAGGATTATTGAGGAGAGAGCACGAGTTTTGAGCAGATGTACTGTTACTTGGTCATTGGCCATTAAATACAACTGGTCAAAAGATTTATATAATAATGAACGTACTTTAATTTCAAACTTCTAGTGTTTTAATTCTCATTTCTCTGTTTATATCCATTTTACTCACATCTTAGTTACACATCATTTATCAACAGTCAGGGGCTAAGATCACAGTGTAGTATCCGTTCCTCGAAACCGCCATAGCCTCCAAGTTCAGAGAACCACGGCCCTTCGGCGGTCCTTGTGGCATGTTCGGGTATCGTCTTGGGCGAAGTTGCACAGGATATCTTGGCCAGCTGGTCGGGAGGCGACCACAATTAGCATGCTCAGGATTCGTCCTGCGAAGCTTTTGGTACCCCCCCCCACACACACTTTATCCCGGTCCTCGTGGCATTTGTCTCAGTGACAGGGATTTGGGATTCTCCCCCCTCAAGTCTCTAGTCATGGGATCCCCCTCTGCTACTGAATTGGGCACTAAAATGACCCACCAAGGGTCGTTGTGCCGTTAAACAAAACAATCAATTAATCAACAGTCAGGATTCGGGATGAATACAAATACTCTTTTTAACTTTATTTATAATTATAATAGAATAACATATATCGATAAATAATACATGGTTATTCACAGAAAAATATCGATAAACATATAAAGCATATCATTCTAATAGATTAAAAAATAGACCCGACTTTGCATGTATTCTTATGTGGTTCTCGGAATATCTGGGGAAACCTTTTGAACGCTTTTATCCTATTAACTGTAGACATTCCAAGCATGTAGGTTTCTTTGAGAACAAAAAATGTTTCTTGAGCCGTTTTACGTTTAAGTCTGATTCTTCACCACGTTGAATAATGTTTGTAAACAATGTTTTCAAGTTACCAATACGGTTGAACGGTTAAGCTTTTGTAATTCCGTCTTTTAAATTGCTATGCCAATACCTTGCATAAACAAGATATCTTCAAGAATGCTTGTGATTCTGTGCGTGTACATATTGCCTTTTTCATTGGCATTTGTTCTAGGCATGGTTTTAAATCTTTTAGTTCATTGACCAAGCATATGAGAATACAGTTTAATAATTAAAACGTGAACAACAGTTATGATCAGAAATTCATTATTTAAGATTATTTTTAAAGACGTTAAAATATTTCAAGCATCACGTATTTTTATGTCAGCGAATAGCAGACAAAGAATCAAGTGCCAATGTGCCCCATAGCTGAATCAGTTGTGTTCCCATCAGTGCCAGCGCATGACTACAGTAGTGAGATCGAAACACAATGGTGACCACATATGTGAGGCTTTGTGACAGCCTAACCAGTCTTCAAACTCTAAACAACACTGGGAACACTTTTCAATAATTAAATATTCTAGGGAACCCCTTAAATAACAAGCGTCCCTTCTACATGTGTATGGAACTACTGGACTTTAGTCTTGTTTGTGGAATTATCTGAATGTGCATACACCCAGATGCAAAAGCCGTGAGGGAATCGTTTGTATAATGAAGACTTATTAAGCATATTGCGAAAATGTCATTTTGTTTCTCGGACCCCTAGAAAGGTCAAGTGGGACCATGGGGTTCCGCAGAACACAGTTTGAATACCACTGGTCTAAACTATATTTAGTAAATAATATAGTAGATTATTGAAGATGAGGCACGTAAGCTAGTCTTGCAAATAATTACTACTATATTAATTCGCCCCTCACAAGATGCCCGACACGTGTGTCCTTGTATTGAGCGTAATAGATATCGGTCAAGTATTTAAGTGAGAGCAAAAAGTATCTCATACATTGCAAATGCTCATTTTAATATGCGTATACAGGTTCAAGATCGACAGTATTTGACCAAAGAGTTCCGTACATAACTTCTCAGTGTTCAATGGTTTCTTAGCGTGTTGTATTTGTTTTATTAATACCCATCTGTGGTCCAAATTCTGTCAATTCTGAAGCTGTATAAGTAAGTTAAAATTATAGAGGTTGTTGACAGGCTACTTTTGCTGACTATTGCTAATGTAGTTAGCTCAATCTTAGTTGGTAACCTCACTATTGGTGGCTGAGATGGTCGAGTATTCACAACGGCATAGGATTCGGACTTTAAGTCTAATTTTGACAACATAATCACCACTTCTTAATGTCCGATTGTGTTCAGTGCATCTCTCTACCCCCTCTCTATATCGGTATCTCTATTTCACTCTCGCTATCTATCTCTATCATCACACACACATCCACACACATATATATATATATATATAGAGAGAGAGAGATAGATAGAAAGAGAGATATAGAGATAGAGAGAGAGAGAGGGGGAGAGATAGCGAGACAATATATTTGTATTATAATCTATATGTAATTATCTCAATATCTGATTAAACTTGAAATATTGCGTTAATAATTTAATATAGATAAAAGTAAATTTAATGCGGTGAATCTTTCTTTGTCAACAATAAACAAGCGAACTGACGTACATAATTACTCGAACAATATTCGTCATATAGCCTAGATCTAGAAAACTTAACCGGTTGATCAAATAGTCTGCTCGGATTAATAGAATGTATTACTTTCCTATGGATTTGACAATTACGGCAACTGATTTTTTTCCAACGAGTCAATTCTCCTGGAAGGAAGTTATCAATGATATCATTTAAATGTATATAACAAATGAAATTCAAGTCAATTCTCCTGGAAGGAAGTTATCAATGATATCATTTAAATGTATATAACGAATGAAATTCAAATAAGATTAACAATTCAAACGATAAGTCTCTTCAATCACGCATTACTGAAACAGAACGAATTTTAATTAACAGGTTGCAAATGATGGTGTATACATGTATACATATGTGTGTGTGTGTGTGTGTGTGTGTGTGTGTGTGTGTGTGCATTTGTATGTGCGCAAGCTTTTGAATATATATGCACACACAAACATACACATACACAAACCTATATTCTAGTATTCTCATACGTGAGTAATAAGACACTGAGAAGATCACTGCATTTGAGTAATGGTAAGCGAGTTAGTCTTTAGAACCATACTAAATTGTGTTACTCAATAGGTGCTCCACACTTCTGGTATTGTGTTGTATGAAACTGTGTTTAGTAAACAGCCCTAACGCCACTACAGTGTAACATTATACTTTGCATTTCTATGATAAATGTGCTTAGGACATGGTATGCTTATTTAGCATCAATCTGTAATCTTTCATTTATTTGATACAATACGACATTGAAGGCTTTAAACTACATTTATATAATGGGGATGCAACAATTCCTTTAGATTCCCCAAATCTGAAACACCTTTACGAATACATATAGTTCTAATAAGCATTCATCAAATAACGATGTTTTAAATAGATACAACTTTTTATAAATATATTTCTCCCATTTACAAGCACAACACGTTACTTAATTTCAACACATTTGACTATACACTAGCAATTGATGTATCTTTGGTTTGTCTTTTGGTTTCCATCATTGGTTAAGGTTTTGTATTCGGCGTCCATGACTTTGTTGGTGGCCTCTAAGGCCAAAGTCGGATGCGCACAGCTTGTCACAGGTCGAGGAGGCGATACCATACCATGGAACTAGGGGGCCCGAGCCACCCTCTCAAGTCTTCTATCTAATAGAGACATATTAATTAAAATAAACTATTAATGGAACTGCACATTTTCTTGCATCTTTATCCCAGTAGCGTGATAAGCAGCATGTCAATCTCCTAACCTCTACTACTATGCGAAAGTCGCTATGTGTATGTGTCTCTATGTCTGACTGCAATGAGCATCACGATCAAACCAAAAGTCCCAGGCGTCTGACCGTTTGCATTTATATTGACTTAACCACGGTATCAAACTCGATCTACGTTATCATACGTGTTCCAAAACATGTGTCCCCTTGAGGATCAGTTGTATGACAGAGAGAGAGAGAGAGAGAGAGAGAGAGAGAGAGAGAGAGAGAGAGAGAGAGAGAGAGAGGGAAGCGAGCGTACAACAGCGTAGATCTTTTAATTATTTTGTTGTAGAAATCTTTTTAAAATACAGTGTAAACTTTTAAAATTATTTTGTTACTATTATTTTCTATTATATTCCAAGTTATATTCTTCCTCATTATTTAATTGTAATATAAAAGACAAAATCGGCGGTCCCTATAATCAGCTTTGACAGGAGCCAACTCGATAGAAAATATCCGACATCTTATTTCATGAAGTAGAATATGTACATATGTTGTATCAAGCAAAGTATGTCTGTTTAGTTTATAGTGAATAAATAATGAGGAGATTTCGCATTAAACAAACAAACGACACCATATATCTGGCCCTGACCACAGACAAAAATGTTATAAAATAAAAGATGGATTTTAAGACGTAGGAAATGTGGGAAAACTTATGAACAGCTGCAGCGCATTTACGAGACTATTCGATCGAAGTATGGCCTAAAATACGAATTTGAAACTACCTGTAAAACATACAGGGTGCCCCCGGTTTACGAACGAGTTCCGTTCCTAGGTCTGTTGGTAAGTATGATCTGTTCGTAAGTCGGAACAGTTACGTATGGTACGTATCTAGCGTCAGTTAGTCAGATGTGTGTCTTAATATATAGTGTATATTTACCTTTATATGGATAACAACTATTGAAGAAACAATAATATTACAGTATTAATAATATTAATAATAATATTATTTTCATTATTAATTTTGACTATTTTGTACCTTCATCTTAGTTGTTAGTTGCTTTTTATCACACGGTCTGAGTCAAAATTCTGTAAAAATTAAGATGAATGTAAAAGCTAGTCAATATTAATAATAAAAATAGTGTGCTACAATACTTCATCCAATAATAGGAATACATTCAATTATAATAATATTACGTATAGTATTTTCATTCTGTTTTGATTGCTTACATTGAATCAGCGTATTAAACGCGAGTGCTGATCTTGTTTTTCCGGTTCTGTGTGCGCGTCGTAACCCGTGTCCGGACGTTTCGTCGATACACAGTTAGCCGACAGCAGTTTCGTCTTACAGACGCTTCGTCGAAAACCTTTTTTGCCGAAATGATATTTTGTCGACTAACGTTTAGCCGAAAACGTTTTTTTGTCGGAAGATATTTTTTCTTTTTTTTTTTTTTACTTGAGAATCTGCATGTTTAGTGTCTCAGAATATTTATATTTCAAATTGCAAATAATAAATAAATAAATGAACTTAAACATATGTTGATTTAAAGTAAATTGTATGTTATTTTAACATTTTACTTGCCGATCGACACCCTATTTCAAAAACGTAATTATTTCAAATTTCGTTCGTAAGCTTTTTCTTGGCTAAGCTAAAGAGAAGAAATCCCAAATTTGTGAATTGTTCATTAATTATTAAGTAGAATGGGACTGTTTGTAAGTTTGTTTACCTTTATTTCGACAATACATCAATACGTCTTATTTAATACGTTATTTGATAAGTTAGCAAATAAAACTTGTATCTGCAAGTTTCTTTTTCTTTTCATCATGTTTCGTTTTTCTTGCCAAAGTAATTTGGTGTTGACAAAAACGTAAAATTTAAAACATGTAAATGGACTAATGTTGATGCAAATTATATTATTTAAATGTATCTGACTCCATTGAAAGTTAACAGTATTTGACCAAAGAGTTCCGTACATAACTTTTCAGTGTTCAATGGTAAGCAATAATAAGGATCGTAGCGTAGTAATCTCTAGATAGCCGTAAGTAAGCTAATAGTAGCAGCGGTAGTAACAATACTGCCTACAGTGATAATAGCCTTACGGGTCAAAACTGCCGTAAGCAAGCTAGAGATGAAGAAAGAGTAACGTTACCGATATGCGGTTTCTCTGTCTGTTCCTGCAGTAGTAAAAGTGATGAAATATATGTATGTTGCAAAGATGCAAGGTGTACATGGTAATAATGCAACAATAATAAGAAGTATATTTATAACAGAAGACATAACAATATGGAATTTCTCAGCTGTTGAGAAGATGAAGAAAGAATATTTTAAAAGTTCGGTTTACAACTTACTAAATGTTAAAGAGTCATTCATTGTTACAGTGCGTGCATGTATGTGTATGTACGTAAATAAGTATGAGAGGCGCGTCTCTGAGGTAAGTGTGAGGAATAAAACATATCCTTATAGGAAAAGGTGAGTGTAGGATGTGTGGCTGGTCGAAATGTCGTCCGTTGGAATGGATATCGTCAAAGTTCCAAGGTAAAATGTAAGATGACAAGAATACAAAGGTGCACCAGACTTGGTGTGTGCAAAGGGTATCATGTTTCGAGTCAAGTACTGTGTTTCCATGTACTGAAAGTTGGTTATCTGAGAGTTGTACTCGGAAAGATTAACTTCGACTAAGTATTTCAGAATACAATCTGGGTGCTCTTAAGTAAACGTTGTGTCTCAAGTGGTTTCACTTGTTGACCGGAGTGTGGAAGTGCACACATACATATGTGTTCGTTACACATATAACCTGCTTTACGATTAAGTTTAATTAGGATATGCTTATATAACTTATAGTGGTTAATCTTTGTTTGTTTTTACATACGCAGCTCTCCTAAAAAAATATGTTTTCTTTCAATTGTAGGTACTTTCAATTCATTAGAACCTAGCATTATAGTTACATTGTAAATAGAACCTACTCGTGAAACCTGGAAAATATTTTCTAAAAACTAACAAATTTCCGGATTGAAAGCAAGTAAAATTGAAAGAAAACACATTTCCTCTAGGAGAAATCCGTATGTAAAAAAAATAATATTTACCCTTATAGTGATGATCAGAAAAATTCGACTGGAAAATTGACACGTGATGTAAAAAAACTGTGATGTAAAAATAATCTTATATATCGTATATAAAAGTTGTATTTTCTAACTTATCAAATAACTGTCAATCATCAACTAGGACGTATTGATGTCTTCCGATAATTTCAAAGTAAACAAACTTAGACCTTGACCCGTTCTACTTAATAATTAATAAAAGGATTGTTTTCCGTTTCTTTAGACACTTTTTTCTTTCTAGCAAAGCCAAGAAAAAAATTAATAACGCAACTTTAAAATTGTAATTAATTACGGTTTTAAAATAGGATGTCGATCGATTAACTTTAATTCAACATACGATTTTTTTTACTTTTGTGTAACATGAATTATGAATGTTTTGTTTCAAAAGTAAAAAAAATAAATAAATAAAAATATCTTTCCGACAAAAGTTTTTGGCGAAACGTCAGTCGACGAAGTATCATTTCGGCAAAGCGTCTGCATGATGAAACGGCTGTCGGCTAATTGTGTCGGCGGAACGTTATTCGGCAAAAGGTACGAGAGCCGATGAACCGCCAAACTAAACGAAATTAAACTGTAACTATTCAATTA
>VCCN01001361.1:7438322-7448911 GCA_006491835.1 Architeuthis dux | reverse complement strand
AGCAGAGAAAAATCGAAGAGGCAGCTCACATCAAAATATCGACAAAATTTCTTAGCCAGACAAGTGCGGATTCCAACCCACTTCTCAACAAATCTAAACCCGACAAGAAGACACAGAAACACCCGGGCCATGCGCTATAAAGTATACCCCCCTTTAACATACCTTTTGTTTAACCCATCACACTCGGATTTTACGCTTGAAGAAGGCCGAATAATGGATCGGTCGAAACGTCGTGTTTACAACACAAATAACAAGAAGTAGTTCAATCGTCCGAAGAACCATTTGAATACATTATTTGTGTTGAATACATTGGTATCAGTACCTTAAATACAGCAACTGTGCAAATACATGAAGGATCAAATGGCCACCTATCTTAGAGTTTCACTAATGATTCGAAATAAATAAATGATTGATGGTTTTAATGTATTAATATTCATGTAGCTTGAAACTGCTAACATTTCTCCTTTTCTGATGCAGGAATCTTATTGTTTTAAATGTTCATATAATTGTATCAATATTAATTATTTTTCCGGTTTCATTTTATTCCTATATGGTTTTCTTTTTTGGACCGGCCGCATCGTTTTCTTTTTAGTAATTCGTCATCTGTATATTATGAAAAGTCCAATCAGTTCTGAGCTTGGTCTATGTAAATGGTGAAATGATTTTCATGAAATTTTAATAGACTACCCACATTCTAGTTCATATTGTTTTATCGTATCTGTAATTTCGGCATTGATTTTTGTCTCGTGGTTTGGAGGATTATAATCATCTGTAGAACAGTGGTGTTCAAATTGAGGCAATTTGCTCCCATGGGTGGATTTACCTAAGGGTAGAATTATTAGCCAGGGGATAGATTACGAAGGAATTCTAGTCAGATGAGGAACGTATAATGGAAAGTATGACGTTTAACACATTACTAGATTGAAATCCAAAATGGGGGAGAAATTGGGGAGACCTGGGGTCACAATGCGAGTAATGTGACCTGAGATTCTGAGAATTACTGATGTAGAGATAATTATCATGTGTCATTTTCCAATATTTAATGCTCTTGTCACTCTTAATAATCTTTTCTATCGGATTAAATTTCATCTATGAATAGGAACAAATGATTTGATTCTAAATGAAGTTAATGCGACTCAAGCATTTCGCCATTTCTGACGTTATGAACGTAGATCCAACCTTGACTCATCTATAACCTCAGAAGCAGAATCATAATGACCTGTATTGCTATCTACAGGTAAAAATTGTAGCACATACAGTTTAGAAAGCATGTAAATAATTGTTACCGAAATATATTAAGATCGCCAACTCAAACAGTTGTGTTTTCCTACTTGAACACATTCAGTTATAAACTTGCTGATGTTATATATAACCTGTAGAATCCATCTGTCGGGCTTCAAATCTACCACCAAAGCTTGGCTAACTTTGAGACATGGGTTTATCTCTTAGCTCAAAGACTATGTTGACTTTCGCACCGAGGTTCCACAGTGTGTCTGGCATGATTAAATTTAGTTTAAATTCTGCTTTAAGAAAGTAAACATTCCCTCTGAAATTATCTGCTGACGTTGATGGAAGAAGTTCCCCCGCAGACTCTGGTCATCTGCCTCATGGAATGTTGCAGCTACGAGTCTCACCGTGTTGACATTGTCGAGACATTGAAAGCCAACCACCTGGGATGTTTGTAATTAATCATTTACCCTTGAATAAATGAATGTTAACAGGTACACAGACGGCTGCTGTTTTGATACATTTTCAGTATGTCATTTGGGAACCAGGAATACATAAAGCCACGAGGGTGACAGGGGTAAAATAGTCTGTTTTCATTTAATTTCTTATATATTTTGATAAGTGAAAGAAAGTTCCTAATTACAGCTGGTGATATGAGAATTGAATTAAAGAAAAGCCTGGCTGCTGCAGGGTCTGATTCCACTGCTACTTCTATTCTGACTGATGATGATTACTGCAACTTGTGTATTGTATATATAATAAATGCATTCGTAGATATGTAATACTTGTCAGTTTGGCTCAATCGATAAGAGAGCCGCCTAACGATCGCTTGATCGTGATTTCAAAAAACGGTAGAGAAAAGGTAATGTTATATCTGTTTGGCTAACGTAATGAGACAGACAAAGATTGAACAGTTTACTTCCTTAAATTAGGTGAGGATTGTTCTTGTTGTTGTTCTTGTTGCGGTAGAAAAACTAAGCCAACACCAGCCTCCGATTTCGTCTTGAGTTTGACAAAATAAATCAGGGAAAGATGACGAGATACATTGAAAACTGTCAAGTGGAATTTTACAGACTGCTAAGTAGTTATATATAGAATAGTTTGGCAAATTGCTCTGATTAAAATGATAATTAATTAAAGTGTTGTTTCTTTTCATTTTTTTTGTTCAGTACCAGTTTATTCAGGACATCATATGAGGCAAGGAAGAGGAATGTTTCACAAACCAGAAATAAAGCTGCCTTGTCGTGACATGACAGTCCACCCCCAACCATGTGGAATGTATTGTATAATTAGGACTTAATCAATTAAGCCTCATCACAACTCAACGGAATGCTTTTTGCTCTCTACACCAACATTCCAAATACCCATCATTCAAATTGCTCCCTTGTTGGGAAAGCACCCCACGTTCTAAATCACCGTGTTAAATAATTATTGCTATTACAACTCACGATATTTCTTTTTTGTTCAGTAAATGGAGATAAAAACAAGGCAGGAATATTTGACAACTCGGCTGTTATTATCTTATGAGATTAGGGTTAGCGTTAGGAATAGGATTAGGGGATAGGGTAAGTTAGTTAGTCAGCGCATTGTTTAATTTCTGTTGTTGGGGGGGGGGGCGTCACCTTTTAATAACATTCATCCAGCAAACGAGAATTCGATGAGCTCTAATAGCTATACGTATTTAGAGTGGTGAGGACTAACGGAAAGGTCCACAGTTTCTCTTTCTAGCCAACTGTAATGGCTTTAATCCCTTCATAAATGAATAGCTGAAATTTAGAAAATGGACCATAATACTTACGATCATATTTTTCCAGAAAGTATTGAATATTAAATATGTATGCGATAACCACACCGTAATCGCCACTATTCAGAACCTGTAATCATGAAGTTGAAAAGAAAAACAAAAGAAACGAAACGAACCAGGTGTCTGGCAGATACGAAAGGTTAGGTGAGGTCCACAAGTCTAAAAAGGAGTTTTAAAAGTAGTTTTTCTCCAATGAGGTGTGAGATTAAGCGAATAAATAAATATATAAGTCGACGCTTTCTTATCGGAGAAATTAGTCATGAGGAAGGCGTCGGCAAATACTCAATAGACGCCACCAGTTGATGAAGTCAGGTTATTATTGTCCTGTTCGAAAATAGTATCACTTATCTTTGCCCCGTGCTGCGAGGCACTATTTAAAGTTTTTCTTGATTAGTTTTTGCTGCTCTATTATTTTAGAATATATAGCCAAAGAATGTTGGAGCCTTGTTGTGGAGTAATGGTTATCGGGCTAGTCTAGCAAAGCATTGCTACTGTGAAATGAGTTCCGTCCTCACTTGATGCCACAGAAGTGTGGCCTTGGGCCAAACTATGCAAAACTTATTAAATAACTATAGCCAAAAAGGCCCGGCGAAGAACGTTGAATCGATTATTGATGTTTCTGTTACAGGTATGTGCATGAAAAATAATCATAACATGCGTATTCCGTAGCGAAGACCAGTTTGCTTGTATAGTGAGGGTGTATATGTACATACGTTTGGTGAGTGCATAATTACATGCACAAATTAAATGTGTATTTGTATTTAAAAGAGAGGGATACAGAAAGTGGGGGTAAGTACTCTCGTGTTTAGGTGATATGTATCGCAGAAAAATGGTTCGTATGTTTGTATGCAACGCGTGTGTATGATATCCGCTATGGATGCCTTGTGCAATACTTATCCTATGAAAATAGAAACATGGACTGTAATGTCAATTCCAGCTATGAGAATGTTTATTGTTATTAGTTATGATGATATTCATGGATTAAGGTAATACATATAATTCAATAAATATTACGGTGTGTAAAATATGATAATGGATGCGAAAATATCATATTGGCAGTAAAACCACAACAGTCCTACTCACATTAGACATACTATCAGTTGATATCAGATGATATATCATTGGATTCATAAAAGAAAGACACACAGACTTTAGTAAACACTGAATCATTCGTGCACTCAGTGCAAGACTTCACTATTAAATACTAGTTAATCCACGTGATGAAATTCACGGATATATTTGACATATATTTTTGAATTTTCAAGAGAAAACAGATTAATTTGTTATAATGGAATAGTCCATAGTTTCAAATTGGTGGATGGGATATGTTTTATCAGCAAAGTGGGATCTTTAATTGGAAGAGTCCATTATTACGGACAGAAAAGAAAAATCGTATCGTTCATTGTGCACGTAGATTAACTTAACCTAAGTCGGTATCAGACCATCAATAATAGGAGATTCAGTGAGGAAAAACAAACCAAGAACAGCCACCAAGATTAGCATTGATATACGACATGCGTCTACTCCGTTTCTCTTTTTCATATCATTTATTAACTTAGGATAGATGGGTATCTGACCATCAATACTGATAGATCCAATAAGAATTTCAACCCACTAACAACGGCCAGCAATATTGCTATACGATGTGCTTCCTGGTCTATTGTTTTCTTCATACGACCTACTCGTCAATCGCAGTGAAAAGGTTCACGGATATATTTGTATTTTTATGAGAGGTTTGTTTAGAAAACAAATACTGAATTCGTTTACCATGTATTCATAGTTTTAAATCGTGGGTAACAGATATCCTTTCAGCATATTTGAGTGGAATAGTTCAGTGGTACGGACAGAAAACCAAGAACAGTACACAGTGCATTATATAGGTAGATATTAATCGTGCACTTAGTATATGTTGTCACATAATACATTTAAATACACTTACCGGAAATAAATAATAACATCTAAGGATCAATAGTAAACACTGTAATAATTCCAAGGCCAATAAAAAGATATTCGGAAACAGAGAATTTGGATGGGTCATTTGATTTAAAACAACGCAGGCATTTTACTAACGTTTCCATAATTTTGCATCGGGAGATTGAAGCGAAGAGATCAACTGAAAGGATGGGTCATATTACTGAAGAAGCGAGTATTCCAAGATTAGTACTAGATACCTAATACAACACGTCAAAGATTAATATCCACGCAACACTATTACTGGAATCACAAGAATACCGAGGATAGCGCTGGAATATTGTGGTGACTTCTCATCTTTTGATCCTCAGCAGAATACACCAGACAACGTGAACGTTCATGACAAATCATATTCAGATATTCAGGATTGCATTTTCAACTGTTTATTTCAACTTTCGTTTCCAGTTCTTGATCAGTATTATATTCATTGTGTGTAGGATGTATGTATTCTCCCCCTCTCTCTCTATCTCTCTCTCTCTCTCTCTCTCTCTCTCTCTCTCTCTCTCTCTCTCTCTCTCTAACGGCTGGTGATGATGATATTCTTCTAAGTTGTTCATATATGTGTCTATTTGTGGTGGCTTCATATCTCTAAGTGTGTGTGTATCTGTTGCAATCTCTTCATACATAACTATCGATCCAGTTATAAATAGTCAACCACAACTGTCACCTAAACTGTCAACATAGGTTTCTTCAATTTTTAAATGATAATGCCTGGCTGGCTATCTATGTATTTAGGTATGGGTCGCGCGTACAGGCCGCACCAATATAGCTAGAAGGCTGACAATTTAAACATTTACTCCTTATTAAGAGAAAAATTTAGAAGAAACATATTTTTGGGGTTTTGAAAATTCACTCACAAAATAGGTTTTCAGGGGGGGTTCAATTTACAATATAGGTTTATGGTAAATCGACCCCTTAGTTTATGTCCAGCAGCGCTCACGTTTGTTCTTTGAAAAGTAGGACATTATTATTCCAACAAAAGGCGAGAGATGTAATTTGTTAATTGATCACCTTTTTTTCCAATGTTTTAATTGATCATCCCCAACACGGCATGCTTCCAAAAGACGTTAGTCACTTGACGGTTTATATTGAGTGACTAACCAAACCTGTTATGTTTTTATATATGTATTTATCCATATCTCTATATCTTCCAGTTCAGTGTATCACAAATAAATGCAAATTTGCCTAACTGCTCCTGTACGTGTGAATTAGCTTGTTCTTTCCTTTGTTTATCATGCAAATAATGTTTGGCTTATTGTATGTGCGCCAATGTTACATAAGTATTTTTTTATTATAAAATGTGCATATTTATAGATCAATAAGGCTATTTTTGCTCCGAGTGGATTCCTTCTGAAAAGTTGGATCGTATATTTGGTCACTTGTTCAATACTCATTCATGGCAAACTCCATTTCAATAAGGTGGCATAAAATATCATGACGGTATGAAAATAAATAGTATGAATGTAAAGGTGAAACGCACAGCGAACGTTTTGATGTGGGATACTTTTGACAGCTATGAAAAGCTGAGTGAATAATACTCGCGCTGCAAATAAACACTGAACGTTCCCCAAGGAAGAGAGATGCAAGCAAACAGACCGTTAAAAAAAGTTATTATATCAATGTCGCATGGCTTTCGGCTAGTCTCTTCTGGGATTAATGCGTAGAGCTCTTGGCTGATGGTACCAGTGCGTTATTTAAATACAAGCGCTGCACACACACGAGGCTTTTGTGAGCGTCTGTGTTACGATTCTAAAAAGCCTGCACGTAATTCACAAAGAGTCGGCAAAATATTTACGGTCTCCATTGAATTGGCAACCGAAATATCTGCGAAATTTCAATCGAGATTACTACATTAATCCTAAAGGCAATGAATTCAATATTGATCATTGTGCAACTCGAAATAGAAATATATTTTTTCTCTCTATTCTTTGAAAATAAATAAAGTGGGGAAAATATGAACTAATCGCTTTTTGATGCGGCTCTCATTGATTGGAGCGTATTTATCACACCGTAAATGAAAGAAAAGCAATTCTTCTCAAGAAACCTTGTTAAACAGATTTCTGCTTTTATGTTCATTTAGAGTAGTATTTCCTTTTAGATTTCATACTAAAGGGACCGGTTATTGTGTTGCCGTTCACTCTCTCTGATGAATAGCAAGTTATATAATATCTTTTCGTATTTATATTGTGTAATACATGTCTTTTAAAAGTCGTAGATTGCATGAATCTTTGTAAGGCGATTTTCTTTATCTGGAACCAACAATCCTTAAGTCAGGAAAGTACAGGTTTTCCCTGATATCCGAAAGTATAGCGTTTCTATGATACCTTTCGCAAGACGAAATGCTGAGAATGAATTACCATTCATTAATAAAGGAAAGGTTTTGATCGTGTCCAAACCGAACGAAAATGAACTCCTTTTATGTCTGCAAGTCTTACGCTAAGTATAGCACCTCACCGCGCCATCTAAGGTTTTTCTGATACCTCAGGGTACATATTGCCAACGGATACTCAAAATAAATTGTGATTAAGCGCAGATGTTCACATACACAGTTAAAAGCTATGACGACTTGAGGTTTTTCATAAAAGCCAACTTTCCTAAAGCGAACTTTTGTTAAGCGAGGGACACCTCGATACAATTGCGAAAGATAGCGTAACGCATGAAATGTCAAACAGTCATGCACTTGAATCCATACCTATTATCCGGAAAATAAAATAAAAGCTCTTGCCAATTGCAGGATAATCCAATGCAATATAAAAGCCCTGACTCGCAGATAGAACTGACGTGCAATCAATCTCAATAGAACTAACATGTTATTGCGGTAACCATAGAACTGCAATTATTGAAAGTCCCGTCAGTCGCAGTTAATGCTCTTAAGATAGCCATATTATAACTGTGGCGTTGGAGAGTATCTGACATTTGCTCTTACGAAAAATATTTTTTAAAAGCTATTATACTTTACTAAAGACAGCTCTGACCTAATTGTAAATGACAGGTTTCATTCAGCAATGTTGCCTGGGCTAATCTCTATTAGTCAAACTTTAACATGTGAAAAACTCCTCAATAAGTCCATTCTGTATATTATTCTTGACCCACAACAGAAAAACAAATTACCACCTGTAAAATGTCATGTATAATAGTAATATATATATAATAAATTAGTTTTGATTGCTCCATAACAAACAGTACAATTGTTTCACAATCAATATTTTTCAAATGAACGACACAATCAAGATTTTTCCTATGCACTATTGTGTTACATTTTGAAAACTACGGAGTATATATATATATATATATATATATATTTGTGTGTATTCGGGGGGTATGGGTGCGTGTGTGCGTGTGTGCGTGTGTGTGTCCTACATGTTTATGTTTATTCTCTTTATCACTAAATATGAATTGCTAGTAAAATGAAAAATAAATTATCCACAGGAAACTGCTTAAACAAAGATTTGAAGATCTGTCTCCACACTCGATTCTTACAGGAATCAAAGAACAGCTGTAAATACAGTTAGCAGCTAATAAATGACACTCGCTATCTGGACACAGACAATAAAACGAATAAAGTTTGTGTTTACTACAAGCCAATTATCGGGCCATTAGAAATCTGATTCCAAGAGAACGAGACAAAAAAAGAACTAAAAACGTCCCTAACCAGATTACACTATCCAACTTCAGCACGTTAATACGATAAGGCCAGTGTTAGTAAATCATACAGGGAATCCAATTAAGACAACAACCAGCGGTTTTTTTCTTAGACTGGTTCATTTCAATTGATTACAATAGCCCGTGCTCACAACGGCCAAAGGATTAAATGAAATGGAACAGTGATTTCACTGTTTCAGCATAGCATAAACACGGGTATTCAATATATGATAACGCTTCAAAGTCTGTTTTTTTCTGGCCAATCTTATTACCATCCAACATGCCCAAACATTCTGCAAACACTCTGTACAGCCGTAAATATTGTACTCGAATGTACATGTCATTAGGGAAAGGAAGCTGATCGTGTGTGGATCAATTGCGGATAAATGCCTACAAGTCACTTATCAGTAACATTGCAGTTTATCAGATGAAATGTTTATTGACCTTCTCCCGCATTGCCTTATCATTTTGCTTCTGTTGATTTTTGACTCTCAAAGTGTTTGAGCAATTTTCCAGTCATTGCATATTTCTAAAGGCTCAATTTATTTTGCCATACAGAAGCTAACATAATGGTCTCTACCGGTTGCCAACACTATGGCTATTTTATATTTATCCATTGATAAAAACCGATTGGTCATATGAAAGATAGCAGACTATGCAATAATCTATATACAAAGAAACACGTTTTTTTTATAATCACGAATACAGTTATAAAACGGTTATTTTTATTAAGATCGATCGATTCTAAAAACTATATTTAATATGAATTAACATTCATATTAATTTCATAGTATTATTTGTTTTTAATTTTGAGATTGTAATGAATTTAATAGCGTAACAATGACTTCATGCCATTGAAGGTAAGTTTATAGCTATAAGTGTATATTTGTCCAATTCTTTATCCTTTGCTTAATGTTATCAGCCAATTATTGTTTTCTAAAACACCCTGTCCCAAAGTGATCTCAAAAAGCGACTTCTTTACTTATGTTCAATGTGTGGCCGTTTCGGCAGCACTGCATATACTGCGGTGAGCAATACGTTCGTTTTTAAAGGTGGAATTTTAAATTACACAAGAGTGCAGACAGTGTAAGAAGAGCTGCAGCTCTATACAGGCAGCCGGAACATCAACTTCGCGAGAATCCAAAGCTAGTCATTTAATAGACACAAAGCCCTGCACTGCACAACATCAACAACAGGCCTTGCATCTGCAAGAACCACTCCAGACATGTTAAGAGACGTACTGATGTAACCATAATTTTAGCCAGCCTTGTAATTATGCAGACCACCCCGACCGTAACCCACCAATTGATAACTATACAGTGATAACTGTCTGTCAATAACATCGATTACTAACACAAACCCTTTAGCAGTTCCCCACAAATAACTCAGATATTCGAACCTTCTGCCTATGAAATCGTTTGGAATAGAAACCATTTCCACTCGAGAAGCAATCATTTCCAGATGGGCTGAAATACCCTTAGTTCCTGACATTTAGTATGGTAATATCACATATAAAAGAACTTAAGAGGAAAGCGAAAGTTTTACTGATCTGAGGACATTTAGCTATTCCGATTTGAGTTAATATCTACACTTTACACCATAGATACCAGTAATATTGCAAATAACATTGTAATAGTAACGTCACTGGGTTGTCATGATCGTTTGAATTACTACCACATTGACACTAAGGAACGCATTACATGTCCGTCACTTTGTAAGGTTTCCTAAAGAACCAGATTTATTCTTGTTCTGCAAAGTAGAAATCGATATGTGTGAGTGATGTTAAGTCACATCGTTTTTTTGTCCTATCTTGTCCGTGCTTGTGTCGATAGTACATCCTAAACTGTCATATCCAGAGCTGATTTATAAGTGCCCATCTTCTACCCTGTTTGACTGACATAAACATAAAAGAAAGCATGTACCAATAACCTTATAAAACGAATGC
>VCCN01001361.1:6966599-6984074 GCA_006491835.1 Architeuthis dux | reverse complement strand
TGACCGACTGGTGCCCATGGGTCAGTAAACGAAGTCTTTCTCTTTCGTGTTTTGTCAGATACCGGTTTTCATATGCGTTTTGACTTTTGATCTATCCTCTTGCAACTAGAGAGGCAGGCGGATGTGACAGATCAACACCTTACTGGTTGGGGGCTGCCCAGCTTAGGCGGGCGGTAGCTGATTAGTGCGACTGAAACAGTCCATCTCACCGTCGAAAGAAACCTCTTACGTCAATTTGAGAAAATGTATATCCTGTAAACTGCCTCCCTACATGTTGTTGTGTGAAGTATCCTCTCCTCGATGTTGTAAATGTATTTATTCATTACATTTATATTTAATATACATATATACACAAGCGTACGTGCGTTCACGTGTATATACACATAAGAGCGTACACACATGCAAATACACACACAGATCCATGCATCCCCATGTATGACACACACATACACACACACACATATGTATGTGGCTTTACCCTCTGTGCCCAAGTTCTATTTCCCCCATCTCGAATATTCTGTTGTCTTCCAAAGGAGATAATTGATCAATACATTTGAAGACCAGTATGGCTGCAGGGGATGCAAGATGATGATGTAGCGTGTCTCCGTCAACCGCCTACGGGTCCCTCCCTCCGGATTTTCTGTCAAGGTTTACTCCCTTAGCCTTTGCCTCAAAAGACTCTCCCCAAAAGACTAGTGAGTGCCAGGGCATGTCCACGCACCGATTGGCCTGCGCACTGCACCTCTGGGGCTCAACCCGCTCCGGGATCCCTCACAGTTTGGCCGGCGGCCACAGGGCGACCTGTTCGCGTGGTGTGTCACGGGGAGGCACTGTGATAATAATATAATAAATAGTGTGAAAGAATGTTTATCAAACAATTGCAAGATATAGTACAAATCGATCTAAATAGTATGTCAAAGTGGGAAGACACTTGGAAATTAAAATGTAATGTAGAGAGGTCCAAGTACTACGTGTCGGTTCTAAACACACTAAGTTTGAATATAAATTAAGCAATAAAGGAATCGAAAAGATAACCGAGGAATGTGATTTAGGAGTGGTTTTTAATAATTCCATTAATATTTCATCAATTATATTTCATCGATTGTGTCAAAAGCGATCAGAAAATTGATTGGATGATTAGAAATGTTCAGTGAATAGATGCATATGTTATTGGTAGAATATACAAGACATTGATTAGACATCATATAGAATACTGTACTCAGGCTTGGCACCGGTAGCTAGGCATAGGAATTGGAATTTAATCCTAAAACTAGAGAGCGTACAACAAAAAGTAACCAAACGAATCAATGGAATACAAGATCTTGGATATAAAGACAGATTGGAGTCCTTGAATTTAGCATCTGGTGTGAACATGAAATAATAATAATAATAATAATAATAATAATAATAATAATAATAATAATAATAATAATAATAATAATAATAATAATAATAATAATAATAATAATAATAATAATAATAATAATAATAATAATAATAATTCTGACAGTGGAAGTGGACAAGAGTTTGGAAGTGAGAACAATACTTGTGATAACGCACAGGGTTTTGTTCTGAGAAACCTGTCGGAGAATCATACAAACAGCTTGGAACAGTAATGCATTCGATGGGTAAATAATGAAATACACAGCGCAGCTGTATTGAAACGAGAAAACAACAAGGATGGAGAAGATACGCCAATATTTGGTTTATTCACAGTTATGGGAAACAAATAACGGTAACGTAAGTATCGAAATGTTTTACAACATTAGTCAATTGATGCACTCCGTAAATATCTACTTCACAGTTGCAAAAGTTCAAGACATGAGCCATAGTTGGGATTTAGCCACAACGTTATACAAATGTCGATACTTAGAATATGTCGATAACTGAGAATGAACCATCTGATCATAAACGAGCGCCATGAAATAAATACCGTGAGAAAACAAACTTAACATTATAATAATACAATGAAATCACCCAATCCAGTTCAGATGAACAAATATAATCATCGTAAATAACGATAAAAACTAGTGGACGTCCCTATAACTTGCAGACTACATATACAAATTAAAAGAAAGTGAAAATATAGAAAGTTATCTCGACCTTGCAAGAGAATTATAATATTGCAGAGCTTGGAAGAGAGACTGGAGAATTTGGACATCCCAGGAAGAATCGAAATTATCCAGACGATAACTTTACTACAATCAGTCAGAAAAGTGTTGGACTACTGAGTAGTTTGGCAGTCGGTAAATCGACAATGATAATCTCCAGTTACTAGTGAAATGGAAAGTCAGAAGGTAACAGTTGAAACAACAGGGGTATCCATAATAACAACAATATGACAATAGTCGTATTATTACAGCAATGTTAAAGTGACAGCATTGATGGGTTTGAAACGTGTCTATAACAATCATACGGAAAGTAATGAAAAAAACAAAAAAAACAAATAGAACCTACAACGAGGAAGAAAGATAAAGTGGAGATATTGCGTCTTGCAACGTTAAAAAAACATTACCGAAGAATGAAGATATCAAGTATTTTAGGCGGAATATGTCGGTCGATATGAACATTTTTTTTAAAGATTGAAATGATTGAAGATTACATGATCTCATTCAAACACCAGAACATGGTGATTAATTCGATGGAAATACGTTCACAAAACGTAAGATTTACTTTTTGATTCCAGCGTCTGTTCAGTCGAAAATGGTGTTATATTTTTTTAAACTGTACTCTATGACTCTTGAATAAAGTTTTCATTACAATGTCTACTGGATTATATTCACTAGATGGACCAGTAGATATTCCACAGGTGTTGACAACTACGATTATCTATTATCTCATGTCTCTGTGTATCATGATGCCTGTACCTGCAAAGTTTTCTGACTGTATTTCAATCGAACGGATTCATTCACTTTTCTTTGAATAAGACACAGCAGGGCTTTTTTTTCGGTCTGCAACACTTGTTGTAGTCACCGCCAGAGAGACATGGGGGGGGGGGTTCTTAAGTAAGGCGAAAAGGACAGTCAGTCGCTTGCTTGTATAGGCGCGTACGATCAATGGCCTGCGACTAATTCGGTGCCTCTTTTCGGACAATAATTGGCGATAATTTTAGCGTACCGTACAGCGGTTTATGTGGCTAGGGGACTTATTTGGGACTTCTGATATCTTGCAAGTCCCTCTCTCTAACTAACTTTTCTTGGAAAGGACCGGGCCTATTTATGCTTGCCGCTCTGGCTTTATCCATCTCCATTTCCGCGCATTATCGTTTATCTTATGATATATCTGTGCTCCGTGAGAAGTCGGCTCGTCGCAACACAACTCATCCATCACTAAACTATGTTGATTTATCTAGGACTCCTACTGTGAATTTTGGTATCGGCTATTGTTTTGCCGGACTTGTTGTCTCTGTTTTGCTAGATAAAACTCTACGAAACCATTAGCGCATAGTGTGATGTCCACGTGAAAATCTCCGCATGGGGTAACTTCCTAAAATTCTGCCGACGGCTCGACCTCTGACACTAGATAGCCTGGTTGGAAAATATGCGTTTTTTCCAGACCGCGAGAACATTTTGGTTTTCTGGTGTTAACTTAATTACACATTTCGTTAAATGTGGGCTTTAATTGAAACTAATTTACAGTTCTCACTGACAATAATTCATAGCCGCCCGGTACATCTTTTCTAAATTATATCATATAATTTCAAAGGAGCCTTACATCTAACCGTCATTGTAGTTGTCATTTTCTTGTTAAGCTCTCTTGTATATTTAACACCTATACGTCTCTCGTCCTGAACATATCAAAGTCCGACTACACAGCAGACGTACACAGATCGTTGGCAAAGAAAAAACACCGAAAAAGGAAACCCAAAGAAAAGAAAAAGAAAAGAAATTCAAAACAGATGAGAGCAAAATGAAATAAAATGATGGGTTTCCAAAAGTATCTTTTGTTTCCGTCCATTCAATAGATGTAAGGGTGAGACACCAAAACATACAAAAACAGACAAAACAGCCTAAACGTGTCCATCAAAAGGTTTCTTGGGTTTTTTTGTACGAAAACTCTGTGTGCTTTTATATATATGTAATTGTCTTTTTCTGTTTCTTCTTTGTCTTTTTCTTCCCTCTGTCCCTTCGTAATTGGGTTCTTCTTCTATTATTTCCACATCACGTGTTTCATGTATGTGTCAAGCAATGACATCACCGTTTATGTTTTCTGCGTTATTTCTCTCTACCTTAAGTTCATTTCTTTTTAACGTGTATGTCTGTGCAAGCATGTTTGTAAAGTGTTTGTCTTATTTTTCTCTAGTATATCTCCTTTTCCTTATGTCCCCTACGTGTAGTTCCCTTTTTATTTGAAACGTAAAATAGACTACGGAGGTTGAGAGGCATCCCGAATGCAGTTTGTGTCGTTTTTTGTGCATATATGAAAGTGTGAAAGAGACAAACATGTTATTCCTTTTCATCTGTTAACCACAGATCGCTCCTGTCATGCTTGTTTCAATTATGTATTATTGCATCAGCTTGTTTTCCACCTGTCAAGTTTACAGGACTGAAAGTCACTGCCTCGGCTGTGGTGCGTACCAGTGGTTGTAATAAAATTCTTAAATATGATCAATCGACCAAAGCGTTAACAACGCCCCGACAATAAATCGGATTCAGATAAATGACTTTCGATCGATACTTTGTGCGATTTTATACGACCTTTTAATCCTTGTGTTATTCTTAATAATATCTCAAGTTTTTGTTTCTTTCTGTTTAAAGAAAAGTCAAACGAAAATACGATTTCCGCTACAGTTTAAGCTTTGTAAAGTCTAATTTCAGCGTGCTCAACCTGTCAGTTTTCGTTATTTAAACAGGGAATAATGCCCATATCGTTACATTTGAAGTCGGTGGTTATGGATCTGGATGGGTGAATGGATAAACAATTACTAGTGGCAGACGTATGAAATCGTGTGCCTGTTGACATGTTTCTGATGTGTCTCAATTCTAGGTTAGGTACCTCTCCCTTCGCTGGTCCGTTTTCCCTTAATGATCCCTCTTATCTCTAAAGCATACCTGCTAACTAAATCCTTTATTTGGTTCTGGTTCCTTTCCCGTTTGTACCCGCTACAAGCAATATCTTCGAGCCCTTCTAGTTTTCTGCGTGTTTTCCCTCGCCTTAGTAGACATTTTTCCATCGCCTTAGTAGACAGTTTCTTTCTGTTTTCGTATGATGCTTTGGTTATCAAAGTACTGCAAGTAAATGCCGAGTGCACTATCGGCATAGATTGTGTTTATTCTATGTTTTAATGGCGTTCCCTTTCTGTACTCATTTCTCTCCTGTGTGCCTGCCTTATAAACAGTCGTGTAGTCACTGTCCCCGTCGGAACTAAATGTCGGATTATACTTATGTGTTTTGTGTCGGCTGTTATCTGTATAACGTAACTCCCGAACCTTCTCACAGTCGCTGTCCCCGTCAGAACTAACTATCCGATTATACTTATGCTTTCTGGGTCGGCTTATACCTATCTTACGCAATCCCCTAACGTCTGCACTGTCATCAGTTTCCTTAGTTACCGTATAGATATTTGTTTCCTAGCTACTTTCTTCCTCCTACTTTCGCTTATTTCTACACCGTCAGCACTATCCGATGTATCCGAATCGGCTACAGTCTCCATGTTTTTACTAGCTAGGCCACCGTGTGAGTGACTAGGTAAATAATTATCTTCTCCATCCTTATCTATAGTAGTCTCACTGTCTCCATCAACGGGATATCGGAGTTATCTCGTTGACGTTGACATATTTTTGTTAGGAAATTGTCTTGAATCCCCATCAGATTCACTTGAATGATCTGGAGCGACTGACGTCACATTGCGTAATGGCCTGTCAGCAGTCGGAATAAACCATTCCTCTATTTGAGCAGATCGCAGGTGTTCCGCGTGTGTGTTGACGATGAAATTTGTTAACTGGTACTTAATTCTATAGGATACTGGACCCGTTTTTATGGTGGTTTCTGTAATACACTAGATGTCTCTCTGAAAATCTACGTCCTTAATCTTACTATTTGATCTATCTATTTCTTAATATTACTTCTAACAAGGATGAATGCGCGGTGTTGCCCTTGAAATGCGATATCATTGGTGTTCCACACTGTAGTACAAACGGCGTGGCCTAAAGATGTTATCTACTGGCAGACCCTGTTGTAAATTAGATAATATGGCGAAAATTTCGTCGACCCACTAAAGTTAATCTGATAGCTGCAAGCATTCGGTTGATGTGTAGGCCCCACGCGTTTACGTTGTCACCAATCTTCTTAGCTAATATGTCATGCATCGTCCTATGTAATCTTTCTACGTTACCGTTACTTTGCGGGTGACAATAAGAAGTGGTTACATGGTGGATATTTTTTCTTTTTCATGATTTTGTTAATATTCTCGGGTCCGTTACTAGTTTAAGTAGGGCACCGAATCTGGGGAAATGTACTTCTATTAAGAGGTGCGCTACTGTTTCTACCGTTTTATTAGGTACCAAGAATGCCTCGGACCATCCACCGTACATATCTATAAATGTGACTATATATTGGATCCCCGAATGAGTAATGGTAAGGGCCGGATATATCTAATGATATCTTAGCAAAGGGGGGAAATATTCCTGCATACGAGGCTGAATCTTACTTAAGTTCCTAGTTTGACACGGCATATATCTGCTGACGAAATAGACTACTGCTCTAAACAAACAAAGACAGAAATATGTTTGCCTAATGGCCATTGTGATCGTGGTACTGCACAATGCCTTTTTTCGGAGGTGGGAAGGGACATAAAGCCTAGCTATGGGTTCGTCGTCAGGTTGCGGCAAGTAGTAAACTATCTCATCCATAATTACGTATTTGTTTTGTTCAAACTTGGTAGTCTTACCGTTTCTAATCCTATGCTATCCTAAAATATCCCTGTATAATGCTAGTCCCCTAGTTATGTTTATGTCTGCTATCGTTGGCCGTTCGTACTCTGCTGTAAGTCCAACGTCATCTGTGTACGCAGCGAAGTGTTTGGGTTCGAATTCATTCGAATTTCTCGCACTGACCTCGTAGGTTCTGTCATCTACCTCTACTTCTTCACTGTCGTATACCCTCTATACTCTATCCTAAAATTGTATTCCGCTATGATTAAAGCACATAACTGAATTGTTTTTATTCTGCATGTGGGAATTAAGTAAGTATTGCAGAGGCTTATGATCGGTGTAGAGGTTGAAACTTTTGCAACGCATAGTGGATATCAGACCCTTCCTTCTCTATGGTCGACCACCTCATCTGCGTGTCACTCAACTTGTGAGATAGGAAATAAATAGGTTTTTCTGTTTCCCTGTTCTCACCCTAATCATAATATTGCTGCGAAAGTACGGGTATGCTATGGTAACCATATGAGAAAGCAATTTTTCCAGGCGATCAAAAGCTACCTGAGACGCCTCGTCCCAATGGAAACGTGCATATTTTCTTGTTAAATTAATTAACGGCTCAGCTAAACTAGAAAAACCTAGGATTCCGATAATAGGAACACCTCCCTATGACATCCCTGACCTGCCTGACAGTAGTTGGCGCTGCTACTGCCTGTATGGCCCTAACCGTATCATAGTCTGTCTGTATGACCTTATCGCTAATTCTAAAACCTAGACATTGAGTCTCTGTTTTAAAGGACTCACATTTTGCGGGCTTTCCTTAAACTACCTAAAACCTTTGTTCAACATGATCTTCTACCGTCTCTGAGAACACTAAAATGTTCTTGGAACACACCGAGTCAATTAGCGAGTCCAAAAGGCTTCACATTAACGTGTTATAGCCGGTGACAAGTGAATACACTTTTCTCTTTATCACCCTCGTGCAATACAACTTGACAGTACTCTGACTTTAAGTCTAATTCTGAAAATTATTTCGCTGAGCCTAGGGACGCTAACATTTTTTCTTAGTAGTTGATCTATTTCTGACAAAGCTTCTGGGTACATCTAGCTTCTCTAAATATTCGTCAATGGTTTGGTGTGGCTTTCTATCAGACAGGGATATTTCATTTACAGTACCCGCCCTGCTAAACCTAGCTATGGGGAAACCCCCTCTTCAAGGTGACCGTCTGATTGGTATTATTCAGAATAATTAGTAGGAGCCTACGTGCCAAACCTATATTTACTACTGCACTAGCTATTGCTAACCGCATAACTTGCTAACATAGCCTGTTCTACCTCAAATGTTTCCCCCGACCTGTTCCTTAGTTTAGTCTTTGCCACGCATGTGTATATATGTTGTGGTTTGAAATTAATTTTATTGTTTAACCTAACTATTGATGAAATGTGTATGTCGTCTTCTAACGCTACGTATTCACTGTTGATTAGTGGCGCTCCCAAATCGAAATACAATCATACCCCATTGTGTCGTACCTAGTCTCGACCAAGAATAATAGTTATGTTTAAATTTCTAACTACGAGGAAGTTGGGAGTGGTTGACTGATTCCCTACCCTAACCTGTAGTCGCGTCTCTCCGTGTATTTTTAAAGCCGACGTCTGTAATGTTATGTTTGTATCTACCAGTTCGGGTCGTGGGTGTAGCGTTCTATATACCATTGTACTCATTACCGAGACTTCCGCTCCTGTATCTACTAAGGCCCTAAATTCTCTAGATCCTAACCTGATAGTGATAGAATTTGGTGAGCCCATAGTACCGATTACATGTGTCAGTATCCCGTTCTTCCGTTCGTCTGGAGAACGAGCTCAGACCGTTTCCCGGAGCTCGCCGTGTGCAGTACCTTCGTATGTGACCTGCAACCCCACATTCCCAACAAATAATGCCATAAGGTGGCCCATGTATCCCTCTGCTGTCTCTCCCACCCCGTTCTATGGGTTGCCCTCTATGATAATCGTTACCCCTATATCTACCACTACTTTGTCTTCCCCTATTGGGATTAACTACATTCAACTGTAGTCGTCTTCTAGCGTGGCACACTTCCATAGGTTCGTAGAGTTCTGTTTGTCTCTAATCGTCCACTTATTCTCCGATATAGCTTTCTGGTAGGCCGCCTCTACGGTTGGTGGATCCTCTTTTAAAACGGACAGCCTAATATCCGTGTCTCTTATACCGTTTATGAAAAATGTTTAATGTGATTCCCTACTACAGTTTCGTTCATGTTATTCCCTACGTATGCCCCCCGCCCACACTGCTAAGCGAACTACCCTTTCCATATACTGGTGGATACCTTCATGATACTGCAGGAGGGTCGACCACTTCCGCGCAATATTCTCCTAGCGTAGATTTGATGTTTTGCCACGGTATTTGCGGATTATTTGCTATGATGCTATGTACCTTACTCCCTATGGGCCCTTTTGTAGTCGGTAATGCTGCCTGGCATTTCTCCTGTTCGTTAGCCTGTGCCAAAGTAAAATATTTCTTTAATTCCCCCAACCACGTCCTGAAAGCGCCGTCTTCTGTGTTAACTAATGGTGAAATTTTTTTTTAAGTATCAACACTTAGCGTGTTTTATACTAAACACGCATCGTTTTTATCTCGCTTAGGCAAGCAATCTTGAAACCCGCTGAAAACCTGAGATTCCATTTGTGTTTGCCTATTTATTTAAGCTCTCTATTTTATTTTTAAAAACCTAGCAAAAGCCACCTACCTGGTTTAAATGTCGTGTCGCTGTTTGGCACTTTCATTGTTGTTGTTGTTGTTGTTGTTGTTTTTGTCGTGACCGCGAATCGCCCGGTGGCAGAGCATAAGTTCTTGTTAATTCGTTGTCTTTATTGTTGCTGTTGTTGTGGCCGCGAACCGTTCAGTGATGATATGTTCTTGTTATAACCCCTAGATGTGATCGTGGCAGATAGAGTTCGTAATGTGTATTCAAGCTGGATACCCAGAGTCACTTGGCACCAGATTTGCATATGTACCGTGATGCGTGTACCTGCAATGTTTTCTGATGAAAAATGACTGTATTTTAATCGAGCGGGTTTATTCACTTTTCTTTGAATAAGGCACAGCCGGGTTTTCTTTCGGTCTTCAACATTTTTTGTAGTCGCCGTCAGAGAGAGAGAGATAGTTGTGCTCCGTGAGAAGCCGGCCCCTCGCGACAAAACTCATCCACCCCTAAACTATGTTGGCTTTCCCAGCAGTCATCATTTTCTACTTATCTAGAACTCCTACTGTGAATGTTGGTATCGGCTATTGTTTTGCCAGACTTGTTGTCTCTGTTTCGCTAGATACAACTCTACGAATCCATTAGCGGACAGGTTTGTGATGTCCACGCGAAAATCACTGCATGGGGTAACTTCCTAAAATTCTGCCGACGGATCGACCTTTGACATTAAATCGCCTGGTTGGAACTTATGCTTTTTCCAGACCGTAAGACATTTTGGTTTTCTGGTGTTAACTTAATTACCGATTTCGTTAAATGCGGGCTTTAATTAAAACTAATCCACAGGTCAAACTGACCATAACGTCACATCTGCTCTCTCCCATAACCATTTAAATGTTCGTTGTCTATGAATGTATGTATATAAATGTTACAAAAACGGGGATTAGTTTATATTCTAACATATGCCTACCTATTCAGTAAAATAGTTTTTGTTATCCTCTCTTCCTTGCACACTCTTATTAAATAACCTAAATCTGTCTTCCTCTCTCCCTCCCCTACCTTCTTATTAAACTACCTAACATTACATTCTCCGACCTTTCTCTTCCTAACCACACAGTAAACTACATCACTCCGCCTTCTTTTCTTATCAGCTTATTTAGATTAAAGCGTGACATTAAAATTCAAGAAAGAAAGATAGTAACAAGCAGAATAATGTATCTTTAACTTTTAGTATATATTAATGTGTCATACTGTTTATGACCGCAGCAAAGATGGTTATCATTTGAAAGAATGTCTTCAGACAACATGCTTGAATCTATAAACATATTAGATACGAACAAGATTGGGGGATGAACATAAGTAGTGAGAGAAAATAATATAAAATCAAACTGAAGACACACACAATGAAGAAGGAAAATAAAGTAAATGGTGGAATGCCCAGACAAATAAAATGAATTATTTGCAAGTTTACGAGCAATCACGGGTATTGTAAGCGGCCTTGCAATATATCTTCTTTTTCATGACCATATTTATTAAGTTTGTAAGTGTATGGCTGTTTTTTATTTGTAGTATTATGTATCTGTGTATATATTTGTATACACGAGTTCTGTCCGAAAAAAAAAAAAAAAACATTTTAAATAACTAAAGTACCGGTTGCCTGGCCTTACTACGCATGCGTGAACATACACTCTCCCATTGGGTTTCTCATTCTGCAGTAGGACACTATTGAATGAGTGTATGTTCTACGTGACTGCAGCATTCACACTGCCCATTCTTTACCGTCTCGTGCTGTTTGTTTCTGGTGTCATCACCCATCGCTGTCAGCCTCAGTAAAGTAAGAATTTAGCTCTTTGCCACTCCTAGCGTTTCCCAAAGCTAGAATCGGCGTTGAATGGCATATTAAGGACCGTAGACAAGATAAAGAAGAATGCAACGATGACGATCCCGAAAGACGACTTTGCAAACGGTGTTGGAAAGTGAAAGGGACGCTATGTTAAGTTTGTACCGTCCCAAGGGGAGCGTTTATAAGGAGAATAAGGCACTTTTTCTAAAATTAGTGCGATGTTTATGACTTATGAAAAGAAAAGGTGGCAATATATTAACTGTAGTATTTATTTACAAAAGAAATATATAAGTAAATACGTAAATCAATCTTTAATTTGATTAAAGGTTTATTTAATCAAAACAACAATCAAAAGTTTACGTAAAAATGAAGTGAAATCAAACTTTCTTTTTTACAGGACATAAGTAAATACGCAGTTTCTTTGCGAAACAAAACAATTTTTTCCAAAGAAACCAATTTCTAGTATGTGCGAGGTAACTTCGTCTAGAATTGGCCAAGATGTGTTTTATTCTAATTCCTTCATTTAATTATTTAAATAAACAAATATCGCCGATATTTCAAGTTTAAAAACATAAGGGTTTTCCTTGTGATTATACCTCCTCTAGCTATTCTTTTCTTTTTCAAATGATTCAAGGTGCGTGTGTGACACACCTTGAATCTTAAAAGCTACACAGTCAAAAAAAATACACAGTCAAAAAATCCTTTTTTCTATAAATCTTAAACACAATGTATATTGCAAATACTAAATATGATCGTAAATATCTACATGTAATAGATAATGACATGTTTTCGTAAGTCGTAAACATCGCACTAATTTTAGAAGAAAGAAAGAAGTAACCAGTGTTTTGTAAACTGAAATTCGGGAAGATGAATGATATATATAGAGATATATATATATATAGATAGATAGATACAGACATATATTGATATGTAAAATGGGTTTCCTTCGTGATAAGAAGAATAGTATATGATCACGTACACATGAAAATATGGTATGTCTCTTTTCACGATTTTAGTGAGTGATATACGTTTCCCCCCAAAAAGTAAACTTCTGATTTTCTGCCAATCGAAAAATACGAATGTTTTTTTTAATTCTGAATGTGTTGTTTACCGCTTGTTTTCGCCTAAAAAAAATACTTCCTAAAAAAACAGCAGAAAATATCTGAAGCATCCTTCCCCAACCATAATATGAATGCTGATGACATTCCGTATGCCGATGAAAATGTAGTTGAACATTTTAACAGAAGATCTCATATATAAAACACTTCCCTTTTCATGAAAATATATAAGCACAAACAAAGCACAATCCAACTATTTACAGCGTCATGAGCTGTAGCTCATGAATTTGTTGTAACACAATTAGAAACTATCACCAAAACTGTCAACATAGGTTTGTCAAGTTTATAAGGTGGTTTGATTGGCTACGTATGTATGTATGTATGTATGTATCATCAGTACAGGCCATATCAATGGAGCTAGAGGACTGAACGTATAACTATTTACTCCTCATTATGTCTAGGAAAAGGAAGTCGTTTTATTCTTTTTAAATAGGTGTTAGGTTTTAGGGGAATTCAATGTGCAATGGAATATGATGCTAAATTGGTTCTTTAGTTTGTATTCGCTTATCTTTTGAAAACTCAGACTCTGTTAGTGATCACTGTCCAACAAAAAGGCGAGAGAAGTAACACATTCCTTAATCAGCCGATTTTCCCATTTCTTTAATTGATCACCCTCAGCACAGCATGCTGCCAAATTGCGTTGGTCACGTGACGGTTTCTATTGAGTAACTAATCAGACCTGTCTTTCTAGCCTCTATATATCCTTGTCCTCTATTACGCTAAGCTCAGTCAGTATATATCTCTATCAACCTAAACATCTATGCATTTGCACCACTCTTCATCCATACACTGGTGCGTGGGAGGCACCAAAGTAAATATCGAATATCCAGTGTTACGAAATACTAGGTGTGAAAAACGGATTTTGCGAACCGAGTTCCGTTTCTGGCACAGTTTTCAATACTGCTTTGAAGAAAAGTTATAAATCCAATTACCCCTAGGCTCTGTCCTTTGGTTAGTTGTTTTCACAAACGTCTTGTGTATGCTCTGATGGTTAACGGGAAAGCGGGCAGTTACGTTGAAGACCTGTAACTTGATGCTAAATTGGTTCCTTAGTTCCGCTTGTCTTTTGAAAACTCAGACTCGGTTACGTTCTTTTCTCTTCATTGTACGATGTAACCTAAAACTGCCTGTCTCAATTATTTGTAGAGAAGTTGGAGTATTTAATCATACTCTGCTATAAAGGTGCCATGAAGGACCCAAACACCCCCGCTACCTATCTTCGAGAACTGATTTCTGTTAATATTATTTATGTTTTATAGGATTATACCTTTTGTGTTATATCTATGGAAGTTCACTTTAGATAATCGAAACAGGTCTCGAATATAGATCTAAAAAAATACGAGGTATAATAATATTATATTGTATAATAGCTCGAGAACCGGTACATCAGCTTGTGTGTGGAGAAACTCTCTCGGCAGGTTACTCAGCCGGCATTGAGACGCAATCGCAAGTGATCTTGTCATTTAAAGTGAGGAGATTAGGTGAACACAACGAGGCAATTGATGGCAATCTCAAACGAGCTTTTGCAGAGTGTTTTCAAAAGTTGGAGGATTGCTAGGATAAGTGTGTGAGGTGCTAAGGGGGATACTTTTCAGAGGACTAAGGGACCGCCCCCTCTTGTTAGATTATCTGTTCGTTAATATTGAATGGCTCGATAGCAATTATTGATTCAAGTGTAATATTAAATATTTTGAATGCTGGATATTTAAAATTTGTATTTGCTCGTTCTTTCGTTCTGTTTGTCCGTATGTCTATCTATTTTGCTTACTACAATGCTATCTAATATCTTGTTGTATTCCTACTGAAAGCATTAATCTATTATAAGATAATACGGAAATAAGCTTAGGAATTCTATTGAATATTGCTATACGGTTGTGCTATCGGTAATAGAGTTTCGTTATTAAATCCTATTGACTGCATTGAAAATTCACATTCAAAAGATATCACGTCAGACTTTCACAAAAATATATTCATTTTGTTCCCCTGATTTTAAGGCGAAAGTTGCAGTAAAGCAATGGTTAGAGAGAATAGCATGTTATATGTATCCTGACGATTTATCAGGCTTTCTTTTAATGATAGAGTTGCTTCTATGATATTTTGTGGCGATCTATTCTTTCGTATTGACAAAGGGACGGTGGAATCCCAACGAAAGCGATCCCCATTGAATGATTATCTTACAATCATCATTAAACATGATAAGGGAAAGGAAATGTATTTAATAATTTAAAAATTAACATAATTGAATAAAAACAAACCATTCCTGATGTGCTTGTTATCCCCCTGAGTTAATCCTCACATTTTTATCATTACAATTCAATATATGTGTTCAGACTCTTCCAGTGTTAACAGCATTTATGAATATTAGGATTGTGATATGCAGCAATGTTAACATATATGAATAGAATCTTCACATTAAGATTAAATATTTTTTTCAAATATGTTTCTAATGCAAACTGGGATTGTATTTACCATAGGTGGGTTGTAGGTACCTAGATCCTGTTAAAGCCTGCGTATGTCTAGTTTTAAAATATTTATCAAATAAAGTAATTCAACCCACACAAATCTCCTTATCTGAAAGATTATTTCAACACTAATTCCAACACAAATTTATCCGAGAAAGATGTTATACTCTATTGTTGGTTAAGAATAAGAATACAAGTAAGAGTTGTTATTATAATCCGGTATATATCAGCACATCCTATATGAAATGTATCAGTATAATATACACTCTTCTTGTTTAACCAGAACAATAGTGAACATTTGCTCTCGTTTTTATAGCAACCTAACCAAATATAAGTTTAACTGGCCTGTAATGCTAGACATTTGGAGATCTATCTTCGACGGGAATGAGATCAGATCGAGGAAAGATAAAGTAGGAATGTTATATTGCGACATTATATCAATTGTAAAAGAACCACTTAAACTGGAAATAAGGATTCAGAATTCTGGCTTTACGGGGCTTCGAACAGTGACCACTAGTGAGGGTGAAACATAAACGACAGACTCAGCTACGAGGCAGTCACCAAAGCCTCTAAATCCATCCATTTATAATCTATATACAGTAGACGCCCGATAGAACGGCACCCTCAGGGATATATAGTGCCGTTATAACGAACTTGCCGTTATAACTGGAAAGGGGCATGAAAAAGTACTGGCAAAAAAATGAATGAACCAAAAAGTAATTATGCTAATCATATATATTCGGAAATGATTGCACTTCTACTTACACATCGTTCCATCTTCTTAAGTGTTTCAAGCCTATCAGTAATTGATACAACTTTACGTTTGAATTTCTATTACAATGGCTGTATTACTTTAGGCAGCATTATTTTAGGGTTTGCTAAATTTAGTTTTAAAAAGATTCGCTGAAACTTTAACCTATGTTATTGCAAACTAATCTCAGACAGAAATATAACAACACACGCGCTGTTAGAACGCGTGCGTCAGTAAATAGTGCCGATGTAACGAGTGTCATTACAGTTTGCCCTACTTCCGGATTGTAAGAGAAATAAGAAGTTAGCATATGTCATCTAAATAAGATTCTTCCTTCCTACAGACGAAGAAGGATCAACATCATAATTACAATTTGGAATGGTGTTTCTGTCTTCTAGAAACTGAATTGCACTGAAAGATAAAAGGCTAGACACATCCTCATGTCTGCTGTTAGAACAAGACACTTATGTATCTGTAACAACTGTCACGGACTCCTTTACGCCCTTTAAAACGTATTGCAGTAATCATTTATCTTCCTTGAAAGTTTAATGTTTGTTATAACTGCAAGAAAATAGTATAAAAGGAGTCATACATTAGGAAAAACATGCAGGGGATGTATGGCTGTGTTTACCTGTTTGACGAAAGAGTTATCGATTCCACAATAATTAACGGATCAGTCAACAGAAAAAATAAAATCGAGTTTTAAAATTCTTTCAAAAACAAAATTGACTTTAGAGAAATATGATTCGAACAAAATTAATTAATTTAATTGTTAATTGACTGGATTTGGGGAAAATATTGCCACTTTTCACAGAAAACTTAGTGAAAAATGCATTTATTTTCCAGCGGTGTCGTTTAGGGGTGAAGACGGTTCAAAGTCAAGTAATAAATTGTACCCCCTATCAGATCCACTGTTTTGTTTGTGAATTTAAATCTTTAATGGATGATAAAATGTCAACAGCTCATCACAATTCTCTCAAAACCTACTGATAAATGACAGGGGATGTAAATCATATTTCTGAATTACGGGCTACCGTACCTGACGAAATGTATGGTATGTAATTAAACAAAATATAATAAAAATTGTTTTTTGTTAAAAACAGCGAGGGGGTGACTTGAGAAAACAATTTCCATAAGACTTTCTTACAAAATACCCAAGTCATAACAAAATCCATTCAAAATAGAATATATCCCGATTGTTTTTATTAGCATCGGCCCATGAGTATATTTCTGGTGAACATCTCCCAATGTAAATTCTACTAATTCACCGGTTCACGAATGTAAACAAGTGTTCACACCCTGTTATCTCCTGTTTTAGATTGTCTACAGAATTAACATTTAGTTGATAATCTTCTACAACCCGTCTTTTATTAATAACACAAAGATTATTGCGATACAATTAATAGATTTCAAATTACAGACGTTTAAATCGACATGTGTCGCTCTTTGGCAAAAGTCCATTAGATTTGCTACGTATCTGTTTTGCAAAAAGCAATTATTGAAAAATTATATTTTGCATCAAATGGTTATTTTACAGAATATTTTGAAGAGTAGCCATCATCCTGATTAAGCTTTACTTGTTGTTTAACACAGTGTTTTCGACGGTCAAGTGCATTTATTTATTTATTTTAATCAAATATTTCAGCGAGTTTGCTTTTGCTCACAGTACACTATATCACCATCATCATCAGCAGCAGCCCTTATAAGTCCACTGCTGGACA
>VCCN01001361.1:6870415-6880524 GCA_006491835.1 Architeuthis dux | reverse complement strand
TGATGATGATGATGATGATTGAAAACGGGAACGGAAAAATACACCAATCGTATCTCAGGTAACAGCAACATCCACACAGTCCAAAATATCGCCCTACTAAGAACAGTCCACACGCTACGCAAACTCCCCTATAGCGTCTTAGGATCATAATTTGGTCCCGACTCCATAGGATCCAGCACGAAGCATTAAAGAAAGGACACTGTAGGGACACTCATACACTGGACATTGTGCAAACGGCTTGACTATTGAAACAAATCATATCTGCACAAACTAGAGGCTGTCGAAAGGAATGTTGGGATCGAGACTGCGAAGACCGGATTTGATAGTGTAACACATGAAAAGAAAGGCCTACCAGATCTTAAATGTGGTTGTGCTAGCGGTAAACATCTGCTGTGGACATGGAAATACATGTGTGGACCGCAGGGTAAAGATTAAAATAACATGACTTGCTCAGAAACATAGGTAGCTGTGGTGATAACAATTGGAACACCCTGGCAAAAACACTAGGATCGAGATTGGATAAATCAAAGATCCATAAAAAATGTGAAACTGTCATGACCACTGCATTTCCGGGATCTGCGTGGATCCTGAGACGGGTGTTGGAGATGCACGAAGATAATAAGCCGACATCTGCTGTGAACATGCAGACCCTGAAATATTAATAATATAAGCTGCAGCAAGTATTCATTGGAAAGTGTGATGTTCACAGAAGATACAAAGGCAACAAAAAGGTCGATACACTATAGGGGATGGGACATAAGAAACACAATATATCTACAAACATAACTACTGCTGATTATGTCTTGCTGTGTTGTCTATTTTATCGATTCTCCACGTGATTGAATATTGGTATTCCCTTTTGTTACAGTTCTTACTACCATCACGGTAGTAAGAACTGTAACAAAAGGGAATACCAATATTCAATCACGTGGAGGATCGATAAAATAGACAACACAGCAAGACATAATCAGCAGTAGATACATTTGAAGAAGTAACTCGAAAGAATCTGACTATAGGAGGTAAGCTTTAAAAATAGCAACACTGGAGTCAGCACTATAGGCTGTTGCAGACTAACGAAACCAAATTGTACAAAATGGGACGCGGAGAAACAATGGTAAACTGGATGATCTGGCGTAGGGAGGACACACGAAGAAACAGAGTGGTTGACCAACCTAAACATTATAACTACTTGCAAATTGGATAGCAACATAACACGATGGAAGGCATGGGTTCTGGTTCACACGATCAATACACAAAAATCTAACTCAACCATTGCGAATGGATGACCAAATGTTAGACAATCCTCCTCCAAAAAGACGCCCCCAAAGTGCAAATGCAAGACAGTGCGTGCATATAACGAGCTTGAATATGGTGTGGAACACCCTGACATATTTTAAAATACAGGCATGTTATTACTTGCTAGAAAGCCATGTAAATCGACCCAAGATGGATGGAAGCTGAGAAGTAACTAGATGAACAAGTGTCCAAGTATTCATAGATCACATAAATCTTAAAGTAGTTAAAGACTGAGACTTGCTATGGCATGGATATACTGTATAAACCCCTACCACATGATCGGTAACCATAAGTATTGGAATGCTTAAATATGCTAAAGTACTCAAAACAATTAGGGAAATCCATTAAAAAGTAATGTAAAACTAAAAGGTAGAGTGAAGTACAGGCAGACAATCCACAGACGAACACAGCGTAGAACAGTGTCATTTCTCTTGGAGACTATCCCAATTAATGTTTGTAATAGCTATGACATTCCTTAATTGCACCATGCTGAATTGTAGAGGAGAATATGAATTTACAGCCTCAGATAACCTCATTTATAATTGATTCTCTTGGGTATGTTTCTTTTGCCACTTGATCTTCGTCTTATTACACTTGAAAGATAGAATTAACACTCATACAATATATTTTATATTTATGTATTGATGGGAATCACAATATCGTTTCATTTAAATGCTATTTATATCTATTTTGTATGAGGAAAATAATAATACCTGAAAAATAAATTTATATTCTTCTGTTTAATCAGTTATTTTTCTTGATTAAGTTTGTCAACAGAACTAAAAATCCATTTTAAACAAATAATTAGCCCCCATAAAATCAGAGAATGTTTTCTGATAATTTGTTTGTTGTATATTACTAGACATCCCCGTGACTCATTAGGACATAACGCAATCTGACCTGACTAGAATGATAATTAAATATTTAAAATAAATGCATAGATAAGGGAGACTGTTCTATAATTAAAATGTAAAAGTTATCTCCCTTTACAAATCGATTCATTGTAATAAGGATGAGCTACAAAGTACTGTTTAAGCTGATTAAAGGTCACAAAGAGAATGAAAAGATGAACAGAATGAAAACATTGGACATATATAGTTAGTTCTGTTGTTTGGGTGTCCATGCATTGTTGATCTACAAGGTTGAAAAAGGAAATAATAAGCACACAGACACAGCTATTTGGTGGATGCAAAAGTTCGTGGCACAATATTTTGCTCAATTTTAGGAAAATCGCTGAAGCCTTTTAGAAAAGGTGATAAGCTAACAATTTAGGTTTCACATGTACTTATGCAAAAGGACATCGATCAATGTTAAAACACGTGTATTGCTCTTCTTTTCAACACGGAAACAAGTTAGAGAAGATATAATGCCAATGTTTGAGCCCCGATACAAGCCGCAATCTCGAATATTGAGTGAAAACCCCTCCTTACTAGAATGGTTGACGTAACGCAAACTTCCCCTCTCTATTTGATTTGTATCAGAAAAAGCTAATATTAATTTATGTAAATGGGAATTGTCAAATACGTGGTGTCACCAAGGATTCGGTAGAATTCGGCGCAAAATGTCTTTCTCAAAGGAAGAAAAAATGATAGAAAATACATTTCTTTATTTTATAGTGAACTGATTTCGTGAGATGTCGGAAATGCAGGCGAAACACGCGAAAGGCTGAATACATTGACAAATGAACAAATTGCCTAATCGGTTAAAAATCCCTGATCCTTTGGGTATGACCATGTATATGTGCGATCTACGTGAGTTTCTTTTTGTGATCTCTAGAGATAAACCTAGTAGTTGAAAAATATTAGCAAAGACGATGTGAAATATGAGACAAGCAATATGACTCGAAAACAGATTACAGCAGAAGATAATGCACTTCTAAAATATCATAGTTAGGATGCTGAGTGCAAAAGAGCTGTACGAAGATTTTTAAAAGAGAATACCTCACCAGAATCAGAAAAGTTTTGGAACCAAATCTACTTATATAATACGCCACTTGTATGTATATATCTTTCTGTAAATTCTGTAAAGGGAGATAATATTAAATGCTAATTATAGAGCAGCCTCCTTAAATTGTTTATTTATTCATTAATTTTTCAAATGCGTAAAAAATCCAGTTCCATCTGTTTTAACATAAACAAAAAATGCAGAGCAACATAATGTTTTTGATTTTCATTTAAGTACAATACGATTGCAAAATTATGTAAATAATTCCGTAGTTTTTTGATGGCATGGGTAAACTAGTTTGGATGAATCGCATTTTTGTTGTGTTAGTTTGGGAATCAATATTAATAACACTACTTACTTTGACAATACTGTGTAAACAACCAAATCCAGATGAAATAAAGGGGTACATTCTACGTTACCCAAACTAAAATCATTGAACTGTCCATATATCACCATATTATTTCTACAAAAGCCATTCTAAACATGTAAAACACAACTATAAACCTGGCCGCCATTGAATGATTTTAATATTTCATCTGTCTAAATAGAAACAAGAATGCACACACCAGAATATATTAATATTAAAGTTATACTTTGAAAGTGAATAAATAGTATGGAACAATGTAAAATAAGTTATAGTTCTCGCGTGATTAAACTAAAACACGACAAAACATATATCTATTTTGCCAAAAAGGATATCCTCTGTAAAAACTAATTACCCCAAATAATTCGATCTTACGTGAAACACACTCGTTTTGTATCATCATATTCTCTAAGTTTTAAATGTCAAAAAGAACATCCGATATGCAGATCCAGCAAATGAATATTTATATATCACTCTGAAATTGTACCCATTGTAGACATCATTAACCACGCAGAAGCAACTAGACAGTGCACCATAAACTTAGTAGTATTTACAATTAAACAGATACAACTATGTTTTACCTAAATGTTAGGTGAAATTTTCCTCAAAACGTCGAACTTGTAAAACGGTAATACTATCACGTAGCGTAAGCAATATGTTTGCTCTTTAACAGATTAGCGGCGAATGGCGGGTATTTACGTCGTTTCAGTTCTATTGCTAACTACATTCCAGTTGTAATGAGTGTGATGGTAACTCAGTTCAATATGTGAGTCAGGGCCTTTATCTTGCAATAGATAACTTTTAATGGTTTATCTTGCAATGGACAATGACTTGTCTCTTACAATGAATAACTATAACTCTTCACCATCCCCTGCACTTAATGGGTCCACAGCCCTGACCGTCTTGCTGTTTCGGTATTTACCACATTTATTTGTGGGTCGATACGAAATCTATTCATGTGTTTCATTTTTAATTAATCCACTCAGATGGCCCATGTTTCTCTTTCTTTTGAGTTGGTCCATTTAATTATATGTGGACATTCTTTTGACGATATTTATTTCAATAGTCACGTGTGCAGCCACAAGGCTTAGATGTTGAAAAACTGAAATGTTTTAAAAGCAAATAAAGAAATCACACAGATGATATAAGATGCAAATCTTCCGGCAAAGACGTGAATGTTATTTTTGGTAAATCAGAGGAAATTAGATGATTATCTGCAGTAATAGATTTTAAAATTCAAGCGGTTAGAAAATTATACATGATATGAACGTTTTGCGGGGAAATTGCCGTAATTGGAATGGATCGGTCTTGCAGATATGCAATTCTATGAATACATTGATGAACCATAATATTATGACCAGAGATATGTGGCAAGGATGACAGTTAATGTATCATAGCAACTATGCTTTTCAGGGTAAGCAGGCTTTGAGTACTTGATTTTGATGCGTTGAATGAAATACTGTCTTCACATTCACGTGAAAGGTATTTCTCACGTACCACCTACTTCAACATCATTGAAGACCCCTTTATGGCAACATACTTCTAAGATGACAGTGGAATCTCTCGGCAGTTTAATGCTCCCTGCCACACTGTATGTGTTTTCGGGAATGGTTTCAGGAACATAAATATGACTTTATGTGCCGTAGCCACCGAACCACCCAGATGTCAGTCCCATTTAGCACTTATGACATGTGTTGGACCAAAATATCTTCTCAGCAGAACCTACACAAGGTAACTTGAAGCAGTTGAAGAAACTGCTGCACTGAACCCCAGAAGGAATCTTGTAGAGTTCATGTCTGATAGGATAAGTGCTGTGTTGCGGACACATGCAGGACCAGCACATTATTATGGCTCTTTAGTGTACATCGGATGAACAGAAAAGAGTAAATCATCGATTTGCTGACATATTGATGGAAACCAAAAAATGTAGGAATCGGAAAATCATTGTTAGAATGAAAAGGTGAATGATCGACGGATCTTCGGAAAACAGACACGAGAAAGAATAGAATATGTGGCAGGGCAGAGGCTAAAGCAAGAGCTGAAGGGTGAGGAAAAAAAACCAAAGACATTTGTGAAAAAATCATTTGTCAAAAACTATTGACAGGATGAAGAAAAAGAGAGATATAAGAGAGAAAGTAAATGGATTAAAATGGTTCAAACGTAGAATAACACAAATACAGAAAGTTATCAAGGAAAAAGTAAATGGGGGTAGTATGGGAGAGAAAGATGTAAATACGCATTAGAAATATATGTACGATATCTATCCGGAAAGTATCCATTCATTTTGAATATTCCGAGAACTGGTTGCACGGTGATGCAACTTCACACTAAATTAGAGGGGACTTTACTACGCATGTGTGAGCATACAATCTCCTGTGTGACTATTCACTGAATGAGAATGTGTACTGTGTGGCCGTTACACCCACAATGACCGAGCCTCTTCATTATTAAGTGTTTTGGTAAATCATCGCATCCTCTAGGTCTCTGAGCTGGCTCCCTGCAACTTCATGCGTTTTCCAATATATTTTAGACTGTGGGGGAGATTAAGGAGAACGCACCGGGGCAATTGATGGCGATACTCATAGAGGATTTTACAGACTGTTTTTAAAGGTTCAAAAGACACTGGGAAAAGGGTGTTAAGTCTCAAGGGGAGTACATTGAAGGCAACTAAGACGTCATTCAACAACAAAAACAGGTTATGGTACATTGGGTGAATGAACAGAAATAAAAAGTAATGGGATTTGGCAGTTAACAATATAGAAACGATAGAGAAAACTGATAAGAGGAAAAGAGTAACAACCTTTTTAGTATCGAAAGAATACATAGTTAAAAGGAGAGAGATAATGATAGATAATGGTATCTATAATTTCAGAAACATTATATTTTGTAGTAGGGTTTTGGAGAAAAATATATTCATGAAATCATTAGGTAAAGCAGGGGGACGTTGGGTTCTGATAAGAGAAATCGAGAGGCAGAAAGATCCGGCTTGATAATGACATTAGAAGGAATCGGGAATTAGATAAGGTAGGGAAATTGAGTGCAACAAGTTTACCAGGGTATGAACAGGAATACGATCGGTGAGGTAAGAATAATGCTCTGTTCAGGGAATAAACTCAGGAAATTCTTACATGTCCGTTTGTAACCTAGAATAATATAGGCAGACAACATATATTTAAAGATGGAAGGTGATTGAACCCCAAAAGACATAAACCTCAGGTGAAATGAATTGAGAGTAAAATACGATCAAAACAAAGCAAAGTCATATTTCGACCTGTGTAGCTAGACAAAAAGAACGGCAAGTAGAACAAAACAATAACGAATAAAAGAAAACTTGAATATATTAAAACGAGAGAAAGAAAGCAAAAACTGAACGAAAATATAGCTTGAAAGGTAGACATACATATAAAAGTAATGAGAAAAATCGAACGACAAGGGAAGGTATATTGTATTATTTATGTAGTGACAAAACAGTTAATTCTTCCTTCTGGTTGAAAACAAAATAAATGATTACGCAACGAAAACAGAAGAAACATCTAGAAGAAATATAGCTGAAAATAATTACAAAAGCAATACGAAATCACAATGGCCGCTGCAAATTGAAAATCAAAATCTAAAAATGAATATATATTCTGAGAATATTCGGAAACAAAGACGGGGAGCAAAGTGAGAGAAAATGAAACATTCAAAGTGAAAACCGAAGACAGTAACTGTGTGTGGGAAGAATAACAGATGGCTGGCTGAGTGTTGTTACAAAAGGAAACGCATATACAACTGGATTATGAGTTTTCGGGAGGACAGCTTGTCTAAAAGGGTAAAGGAAGATAGACACAGTGCAAAAGAAGGGAGAAGAACATAATAAGCAGAAGGAGTGACTGGAAGACCTAAAACGAAGAAATAATAAGTAAACTAAAAATAAAAACGAGCCAAGAATTAGGAAAACTAAAAAAGAAGTTACTGAAGAGTGAAAGGTGGAATTGAAGGAATTATAGGAAAGAAACGTGATTTGTAGTAAAAGGGAATATTTTGACATGGATGTCACTAACAGACGTCAGATTCTATCTCTGAATCCACCATAGGACATCAAGATGTCAACAGTAACTCGTCATTCTCTGCGCACTTCAAATGCCTTGAACTAATGCCTATATTAAGCAGAGGGAATCGAATGACTGATGTTAACTTTTTGGCCTTCATCACTTAGATTATTTTTTTTTAGATTTCTTTGTGGAAGGTACAGGTTTCTTCAAGGACAGCCAGAGATTTCAACGGAATCATAATACGCTTAAGTCAAACAGAATAAGAGCGAAGGAGATATAAAGAGCAAAAGAAAGAAATCCAAGGCATTATTGAAAATCATTGACCATTGTTCTTGATGTTGCTCAATGTTAAACAACATCTCGACATCCGACAACCAGAATACTAAAAAATATATGCGTATAACTAAAATAGAATCATGAACACATACAGATAATACAAATATGTGTATTTCATGTCACTGAACAAATGTCACCGCTTGAGAGAAAAGATATGTAGTGTCTTTAAAACTGTGATATAAATGCTAATTTAAGCAATTTTTACCTTCGGTCTTTCCGGAAAAGAGTGAGGCCCAATACTACTAGTGCATATTTGAATTATTAAGACATCTACGTTACTGAAAGACTAAACAATATTAGATAAATCCGGGACATTCACTTGATTAATTATATATAATTAAATATTTACTTGATTAAATTTATATAATTAATTCAGAATTATGGAAATTCGATGGGTCATATCGAAATGTCAAAGTACATGAAAGTATAATACATAAACGTAAGCATTTCTATTATTTACTATATTAAATGTTTAAATGTTTGTATATTATTAAAAGAAAGTAACACTATCCTCATTTTCCGAGAACTACCCTAAAATATATTTATTGTGAAATAGTATTGCCTGGCCGTTCGTCTGTCCTCCACTATCATCATTGCTCTAACTAAATACTGGTTAGGGAGGGTTTGTTCAGAACTTGGGGATAATTTCACAACAGGCTTTATATAATAGCATTGAGTATAATACACGTTTTTTTATTTATATCACGTAGACAAATTAAAGGGTCTGTACATAATAATTAGAAGCAGCTACTGAGTCAAAGTTAAGCACTCTGGGGGATGGTGAAGATGTAAATACAAATAAATATTAACCACTATAAATGATATGATAATCTCATTTTTTCATCTTAAATGTTTCTCGTTGCTTTTCATCGCAAGTTGCTCAAAAGGCCACTCTACGGCAGATAATAACCAGAGCAGATCCGAAGTAAAGAATAAAAAAAACAAGCTGTGGGTGGGACTCGAAAGCGAGTCCCTTTTACCAAAGGATGTTGTCTATTCTATCGGTCGAGCTACTAGAGCTCCTACGGCTGACAGAGGATATAATACAAACAATAACCACAGGATGTTGCCTATTCTATCGGTCGAGCTACTGGAGCTCCTACAGATGGCAGAGGATAGAATATAAACTATAACCACAGGATGTTGCCTATTCTATCGGTCGAGCTACTAGAGCTACTAGAGCTCCTACGACTGGCAGAGGATATAATATAAACTATACCCTCATTCTACATCTTTCCCCGATAGTTCGGTGCCGTATTCGGTATTGGTTTTCTAATAAGAATACACCAGGATAACATAACGAAAGTAATGTTTGTCGCTTTTTTTAATCCTTTTCATTATATTATTTTTCTTTTTCAATGTGGCCTTCAATTCTGCATTAGTTTGAAGGTTTTTCAAAATAATTATGTTTATATTTAAAAAGAGAAAACAGATTAAAAAGGAAGGCATTTATATAGATACAGTTGCATGTACAATACCATTAAACGTTAACACATTAGGGTGAAAATCATTGCCGGTATAAAGACTGGGAAGGCACATGTTGAAAACGTAAATCAGTCTTTTATATATACAAATTGGAAAACAAAATATATCTACGTTTTCTATCGGATACAGGAGGGTAGGGATGTATGCAGGGTGGGCCAAAAGTCTGGTTCCATAGGCAGATAGTTATTATTATATGATGGAGCAGAAACACCTGACACTTTTAAAAATGTTCTTCCTTTCGTTACAGGTTGAGTTAACTGGTGTCTCTTTGATGATCTAACAGTATCCTGCTTGAAGTTCCCTAAGGATCGATTGTTGATCGGTACAACAGCGTATTATTCAAATAATTCATCAAAACAAGCTATGTAACAGCAAAACAGCGAACGTTTATGGAACACTGTGTTACTGTGTCATTCGCTGTTTTGCTGAGCGTTTCTCCTGCATAATAGGCTGTTGTATCGACCAACCAACCATACTTACTAAACTCCAAGCAGTGTACTGTTAGGTTGTCGAAAAGCCATCAGTTAACGCAACCTATTCCGAAAGGAACAGCATTTTAAAAAGTATCAGGTGTTTCTGATCCACCATATAATAATAAATATATTCCTATGGATCCACACACACACACACACACACACACACACACACAC
>VCCN01001361.1:6328366-6347667 GCA_006491835.1 Architeuthis dux | reverse complement strand
GAGAGAGAGAGAGAGATAACGAGAGAGAGAATGCGATAGAAAGAGAGGGAGTGTGTGTGAGTGTGCATGTGTGTTTTGTATGTGGGTTCTGAGTAGTACCTATATGAACAAAGAAACGCGACCTGTTTTCCTTATACCCAGTTCTCCAAATAATAAAAGGTGAACTTATTTAGTGGATAATTGTCCAGCTTTGAGAAGGCCTATATCCAACAACGGACATTAAAGGCTGGTTACGACGATGATGATCATAATATCATTCTCTTTACAAAAATATCTTGATTACGTTCATTTCTGTTTTTGTTTTTGTTTTTGCATTGTATTTCCTTTTTTCACCTCCTTGCATCGCTTTCATTTCTTTCCTGTTTCATCTCTTTGCTTCGATTTCCTCTTCTGTTTTAACTTTACTGGAATTGGTTGTATATTATAGGGTATATTCATTTGTCATCATTGATCATCATGTAACAGCTAGTCTCTTCAAATTGTTAATATACTCTGAACTGTTTCACTTCTGATATTTAAGCTGTTTCAATATATTGCCAATAGATGTTTGAAGTGAAGCGGTTTCCACTGCCCCAATCATTGCTAACATTAGATTTGTTTAAATATCCTACGGATTCCACATGTCTTTGATATTTATCGAATGTTCACGCCCTTCTAATTTTACCTTGAGATCAACTGAAACAACCATATCTAGTTTTCAACGGAGTTACGTCGACATTCTCTTAAATAACTAAATCTGATTTGCTGAACAATGCCGTTTTTTTACGCCTATTTCAATGGCCTAAATTATCTTATTTCCATATCCTTGAGGAATCTATGCTTCTACCATTTATTTGCTTGTGGGAATAGGTTGCATTCTTACATTTTCTTGTTTGCTTATGTATTATCTTGGGCTTTTTATGTATGTAAACTTTATAGATTTTGATAAGTGGGCTTCTGTGTATGCGGAATATAGTTAAAGCTTCAGAGCTTGTCTATCAAAGATTTTGCAAAGCCTCAATGAACCTACTCTTAGAAAGATTTCCGAGGATAGCAAAAAAGCTCCTGCTTAAAAAAAAAATGTGGCATTGTCTTTGTCTTGAAAATAAACAAATTGCATCTAGTGTTCTAAACAGCAGGTATGAGATTGTCATGACTTGAATATATTAAATACAACCATTTATCTTGATTTGATTAAACAATTTTAAAAGTAGCTTGGTAAATAAAAAAAAGTAATATGTTCCTAATTTTACTATTCATGGAAAATAATTCGTGAATCACGTTTTCGTTACCAGGTCAGAACATATGAACACTTGTATTAAATTATTGTCGGTAACTCTGGCTTGTAGAGGTAGCAGGATGAGGGATTTCGTTTGACTAATCAATTTATTTGTTCACAAAAATAAGAAATAAAATAAAATGTTTATTGATATATGTGTAATAGATTTTTTTTTAAAGAAAAACTTTAGAACTATAATATAATGAAAATCCTGATCAAACATGGTAGGAAAATATATTGAACGATATTCTGACAATTGTTTTAATCAATACTGCGAACCCAATCTATGATTCAGGATATACAACGTTATTGGCAACGTTAGTGCGTCTCTAACACAGACGTTTATGGTTGTCGCAAACTAACAATTATAATGACCCACAAGTTGCAAATATACTTATTTATCATAGTGACTAATCAGATAAATGTAGAAAATGTACATAGAAAACACGGGATTACTCATCATCAATGTGGAACGGTGTATTTTGTAATTCCCATCAGTTGGGAAAATGCGTGTCAAACGTGCCACGGCGCGGAGAATTGGTTAGCAAGCAAGTATTGACGACTATTAATACTGTAAATCTGATCTGACACCCACAATCATTTGACATATTCCCCGACTGACCCATACTTATTATATAATTACAAATTCAAAAGAAAATATGCAATGCTGACTATCATCATAGAAAGGTAGCCAACACCAACACAATGGAGCAGATTCAACTCGAGCTTAAATATAGATTATTTTTTTAAATCACTCCTTTCAATTCGACTACGGTTAAGTTATGCATAATCTCATCCATAGGGTGTTGGTGTTGTCATAAGTTGCTTCTCGAGCACAGAACTAAGAACACATTTGAATTCTGGTACTTGTCCGGCGAGGACTGATGAAGCCAATATTGAACAGACACCTCCTGCTATAGTTATGTTGTTCTTTCTCAAAAAGATACCTAACTCGCAAGACTGTCGCCTTATCTTTGTCAGCAGGGTGTATTGTCCATTGATGATTGTCGATGCCACGGTGGGACGGGGCGAATATATTTATACATACACGCTTGTTATATCCACATGTGAAGTTAAACACGTGATCTTATTCAGGCCTGCATACAGGAGTGTATGTTTTATGGTGGCCTGTGTTCGCACGAAAACAGAAGAAAACCCAACGATTTCTAAATATAAACGGTCGATAGCTACAGATCAGTAAACTCGGTTAAGGCAATTGACGTATCTTCGATTTCATCTGTCAGCGGCCAAAGAAATATGACCCTTCCTCACAGAAACATAAAAAAAGGGTAAAAGAAAGAGCAGGTACTAATTCACAGCTGATTAGCCGCCAAGATTCTGAATATTTTTATCGGGAGAATGGGTGCGTCTGTTGGTCCGCTCAACCTTAAAAGCCAATTTCACGGCTTTTTGGGCTCGCTGGACAAGGAGTTTTACAATGGAGAACATACTGCCGTATAGTCAGCTGCAAAGATCCCACACAACAGAAAAAAAGTATACGATTTCTAAGTAGGCTTACATAACTAAGTGTGTTATGCGTAAACATTTGCCTGTGTGTGTGATTGTGAAAATAAATCTCTCCTCTTATGTGACGATCTATTGATCTATACCTATATACACTAGTAAATTCATCTCTCCATGTATCCAACTACTTATCATCCTATGAACAGATACTGGGATATTTTAATATCCCTCTATATAACAGTATAATAATCATCACCATCATCATCATCAGCAGCAGCAGCAGCTGTTATGAGTCCACTGGACAAAAGCCTTTCCCATCTCCTTCCATGACGACCTAGCTTTTGCTAACCTCTGCCATGTATTGCCGGCAAACGTTTCTATCTCGTCCCTCCATCTTGTGTCTGGTCTTTTCCTACTGCGTTTACTGTCCCACGGGCGCCGATCGGTTAGTCATTTCCCCATCTATTGTCATGTCATTCTGCTAGGTGACCAGCCAATCTCCATGTTTGCTGCTTAAACATTTGTATAACATCCTTCACTAGTTCCCTTTCTGATCAATGTTGATCTGTTTCTATCCCAGATAATTATTCCTAGCATTGCTCTTTCCATGGCTATATGTATTAGTCTGAGTTGGTTTTCAGCTCGTTTTGTTAATTTCCATGTTTCGCATCCGTAAGTCATGGCTGGTATTATTCAACCGTTATATACTTTACGCTTTATACACATTGGCAATGTGCTCTTCAGAATGCCTCTATGTATACCAAATGCTTGCCAATCTATCGTTATGCGTCGTTTTAATTCGCAGTCATTTATTACCTGTCCTAGGTAGATGTATTCATTGTCCACTACCAGAGCCTCTGCTTATATGTGTATGACCTTTTTCGGGACTTTATCGTTGGACATTACTTTTGTCTTTGTTCTGTTCATCTTTCCCTATTTAGAACAGGCGAATCTTAAGTGGCTTAAGTATTCTCCATCTATGTTTATCCCTCCCAGTCAGTTTTCCGAAAGATGCTTTCAAAGCTCGCTGTAAATAGTTTAGGTGATATTTTATCCCCTTGTCCTACTCCTTTGGCTATATTTATATTGTGCATGTAGTCTAATTAGAGCAGTGCCATTTTCGTATATTCTTTGGATGATCAGTATGTAATTCTCGTTAACACCTTTCTCATTAAACTACGAAGGCCAAACAGAGTGGTTTATTGTATTCTAAGGACGTTTCGATTAGTTGATTTGTTGCATGTAGGTGATCTATTGTTAACTAGCCGCTTCTGAAGACTCCCTCCTCGCGTAATTGATTTTAATCTGTTAATCTGTTTGTGAGTATTTTGTGAATAGTTTATATATGTTTGATACTAGTGTAATAGGGCGGTAGTTGCCACGGTCGTATTATATCCTTTCTCGTGGAGTAGGATTACTATTCCTTGACAGAAGTGGTTAGGAACTTTTATTTCTGTTATGCATTGTGTGAATAGCTGTGCTAGTCTGTGTGCAATATTTCTCCTGCATCTTCTAGAATGTCTGTCATTATGCCATCCTGGCCTGGGGCGTCACCGAGTTTCTTTTTCGTAGTGCAAATAAAACCTCTTCTACCGTTACCGCTAGTATCTATAGGTTTATTAGTTTGTGGTATTTTTTATTTTTGAAGCGTACACATTTCCATAGTATCCTTGCGTTACTTTGGTCAATCTGTCACTATTTTTGATAATGTTGCCATGTTTATCCTTTAGTACAAGCTTATCTTGCTTGCCAGTATGGTCTACGGACAGGGCGTGTTTTAAACTATTTCTGATAGCCTCTACTGTCCTCTTTCTTTTTCGGCCCTGTCGACTGGGGCCTAGAATACGCTGACTGTGTCTCCTGCATAGGGGTAACACCCACCCAAACAGGGGCCCGCCCCTGTCGGCTGGGTCCTAGAATGCGCCGACGGCATTCCCTGCAGAGGGGTAGGACCCCCCGAACCAGGGGCCACCTTTTCCTTCACCAAACTCGCAATACTCTAGTTAAAAAAAAGAACCTTTCATCAAAGTCGCAAGACACTAATTAAACAAGAAAAAGAAGAACATTTCACCAAAGTCGCAAGATTCTAGTTAAGGAAAAGTGACCTTTCATCAGCGTGGCAAGACTATTTTCTTTTAATTTTAAACTGATTTCGGCATTAATTGACCCATCAAGGGTTGATATGCCGCTAAACAAATCAATCAATCCTTTCTTTTTTCTTTTACCGTTCTTTTATTTCTTTTTGTGTATTCGTCCTCTTTAGTTTTATCTTCATATTTCTCAATTATTTGATTAGTTTTAATGTTGCTTTAGTGTATTTCCCCGTATTATTAACTACATTTGTATTGTCTAGCGTCTCTGCTGCTTCTTTAATTCTATTTGTCAGACTATTACCCTTTATCTCTATGTCACTGTCGCTATTCCACAATGCCTGCAATATGTTCTCTATCGCTACTCTGAAGTTGTTATCTCTATCTTATTGTGGCACCACTTCTTTTTATTATAAGAATCATTTTATTCATTTCAGTTTTAAAGTTAAATTTAGTTCTGCACGCTACCATTTTATGATCGCTTCCTATGTCTACTTTGTTTATAACGGTGACGTATTTAATGTTATTTATCGTATCAGTTATTATGAAGTCGAATTTGTTTTTCGTTTGGTGGCATTTGGGCTTTTCCAAATCCACATTCGACCTTCCCGTTTTTGAAAGAAGGTATTAGTTTTCTTTAAACCGCATTTCTCCGGTCTATTATATATTTTCCTACACTAGATTCCCCTACTCTTCCTTGATATAACTTAGCATTAGAGTCACCCATGAGTATTGTGTAGTTAGTATTTGCTCTGTCCATTACCTTACTGATGTCTTCAGAAATATATTCAATCTCTTGGTGCGTAGAGATGTATTACATTTAGGGTGTATATTTTGCTTAATCTAACTGTTATCCAAGCTATTCTATCTGATATACTGTCAAAACGTATAATCCCTCCCTTTACAATAGAATAGATGGTTACTTACTTTTTTCTGTGGGTTTCGCTTATACCTACGATGTGCCGGTTTATGTTGTCTAATTACATTTGTAGTTGGTCTAGTCTATGGTCCTCAGCTATGCCACGGGAAATGCAAATGTAGACCTGGATTAAACTTAAATGTTGTTTAATCTGTAGATGTACAACTCTATGTCTTTCTTGGACAGTGTCTGCTCGAATTCGAGGGCACACTGCCCGCATGCACACAAAGCAATGTGGTTGGACCTTTAGTACGCGATGATTCAACAGGAACGTTATGATATTTATTTGTTTGTGCTGTTATATTGGATTTGGGAAGTTGGTGGTTAATTTAGCTCACCCGTTGCCAGTAGCATGTATTCGTTATATTCGGTGGGGCCCTATATATCTACAGTGGGCCTCTATTGTTCACGTCTTCTTAGACGGTACCCCATATATCTAGGGAGCCTTGCCCATCCGCTACCTGGGGGCGTGCAGGGTAGCATTGAGATCCTGCCCCCTCCAATTATTAGTTAATTGGATGTTACGTTTTTACGTAATGATCTGACATATTTAAAAGGAGGAACCGTTCTTCTAACTTTACTTCCCATACCCGGATGGATAGATACATTAGTTGTGGAGGGGGTTCTGTATTCTCTAAGCTTTATGGGTCACCATGTTAAGTTTTGTTTTTGTTTTGGTTCTTTTTTGGTTAACAAGAACACGGAAATTTAGCTGTGATTTCCAAGAAAACTATACAGTTGAATTACAGAAAATATTGTTTTTTTCACTCACAATTTGATACATTTTGTAAGGAAGCTTAGTAAAGATATATGGCCGCCTGGAGTGAACAGTTATCTTGTGTAACAGAATACGAAACGAAAGACAATACACTGGACACATTTTTGAAACGAATTCATCACAAAAACTTCGCCTTCTTCATACACTTAGACCGGTGATCGTTATCTTGGTGGTAGGACCACCTTAATCCAACTACGTCTTTAGTTTTTGGTTATTGAGTTCTTGCTTTGTTTCAAATTTGTTTTAGAGTAATAATTAGAGGTTGGACGAGGGATGAGCTTTCGTCTTCTGTCAAATCGGCCGGCCTGAGCCACAAATGTCCGATGCCGTGTACTACCATGAACGTCTGATGTCAAGTCACGCTGTTGAATATGTTATAAATTTATAAACACCACTTTTAGATAAAAGAAAACACATTTTAGGCTGTTTGCTGCATTTTTGCTTTGTGCGTGTTATTTACTGCAGTGACTTAATATTGACTACTCTTTCGTGTTCAGTTGATTAAATTATTAAATATATCTGTCCAATCCAGATAACTTATGTTAGTCATTCCACCAGAGATTAAATAACTCTTCAATTGTTACAGTAAACCATGTTAGTCTGCCCTAGTTGGAATATTGTCCTTGCACTGCCAGCTTTTTAAATATAATGATGTTATCACGTGTAATTACAGTCTGTTATTTCCTTATTTGCACGCAACATTATCATAAGTACTCAATATTACCTTTATTAACTTCTAACTCATCCTTCACAAAATGTTTGTATAACACGCTAGTGTATTATCAGTATGTCCCTTATGATATAGTGTACACAGACATTGCGACTCCACAAAAATAACCTTTTGTTTTTATTGGGAAAAAAGAAACTCTTGGTAATATCCAAGCACTACATACATAGGGGGAACCAGGGCTAGTCGATCACCTTTTGCATTAACGCACTGTGCAGAATAGTTTGATACAGTTAAGAACCATTCGTGGTTTAAACTGAGCGTCAATATATTTGTTATATCAATAAATGTCAGTACTATTGTTACATAACTCAGTTTGGCTCGAAGCTGACCGTGTAACACAGGGACCAAGTTGTCCCATGCCGGGCCAATTCGACCCTCTCATTTTCAATAAGCATACACTAATTCATAAGAACGCTGAGTTGTGCAGTTGTTGTATATTGTAAGCCCCACCCCAACAATTCAGACAATAAGAAACATTCAGCTTTCTGAAATTTGAAATTTCAAACATCCGATCCGAACAACTCTTCAGCAGGTTTACTTTTAACAATCAAAATCAGTTTTTTAGCACTCGCCTTACAAGTCTGCAACACGTTGGCGCCAGATTTCCGCTGCAAGAAGGCAGGCGAACATATGACTTGTGACACAAATAACTGAAAACCGCTTTGTCTTCAAATAAAAGCCTGTGGTCCGACTGACCCCGTGGTCCGACTGACCCCGGGGTCCAACCATTTCGAGCTTCTGACTCAGGGTGTTATTGATTGTTATGCACATTAAAGGTGAGGAATCTGTAAGATATAAAACAGAGTGTACACCAACAATTCGTGTACTTTTCCTCTCTGAAAAAATCTCGTTATAATAAAGCTGAATATTGCGGCAATGTAACAGCCAAAATCGCGAAAAGAAAAACATTGTTGTTGCTTGGCCGTCCCTAGAGTGTCCTGCTTACATCGGAATCCACTCACATAGCACCATCTCGTTTCTGCAGTGGCACGCACAAAATAAAACAATCAGTCAGACAGTCACATTATGGTGTGTTATTGTTTTTGGATGTGTTTACTCTTGCTATATCGTACCACATGTGTAGCAATTCCGTATATTTTAACAGTTTAAAAAAAAGGTTAAATGTAGTTTTTAATGTAGGCAAACGTGGGATGTTCTGGGAACGTTTATCCACTAAAACATGTGCCTGAGAGGAGGAGAATACGCAACGGGGTATAAAACAGAAAAATATGGTATTACCTTGTTGTCAGAAGCACATGCCTCAGGAGACTTGCATCACAAGCCAATGAATCACATGTAATTTTGTTCCAAAGATTTTTTCCAATACATGTTAGGCTACCGGATTTCGAATGGGAGCATTTTTTTCTGATAATTAAAAACAATTTACTGGCATGAAAACTATGTTTCACCTTCCTATGATAACTAATGTTATAAAAGCGAAATAAAGTGGAAGTTATTCATGTTGTTAACCCTTTATAGGGCACCCCTAGACATATTTTAGATATCAAAACAACCTTTGTGCATGTTAAACTAAACCTAATTACAAGATATAATCATCATCATGTTCCTAATTTCACTCAGATCTGGGTACAGGATTTCGTGTAATACACGGAGAAATACAGTAAATAAATACAAATGACAATAGTGACATTTTGGGTACAAAATTTGTTTTTCAATCAAATTTGGGTAACACAAATTCGTGTTTATCACGAAGAAATACGGTAAATAATATATAATATGTTTTGTTTATTTATCAACGTATTTATACATGCAGTGCAATTTTGGGTAACAAAATACCACGTGTTCTTCACTGAAATGTGGGTAACAGAATTACTCGTTTTTTACCCAAGGAAATGCAGTAAATAAATAACAATATGACGGTAATGGTGTAGTTGTCCAACCGAAAGTTATAGCTTAAAACAGACTTATAGCTCACACGGGAATGTGAGGATAAACAGAGAAAGCCATTGCTTAGTACAATCAAAAAGCAAGTATGTAGAATCTTCTTTTTTTCATGGAGTGAATCTGAAGAATCATTCTGATTTAGTTTACGATATTTTTAGCGATACCTAACAATAAAGACCTGCCTGGATACTTGTGAACTGGCGAGTAACTAGAAAATGACAAGCAGCTAACATATTGTTGCGTTACTATTTGGTGTACATTTTCTTTAAAATAATAACAATTTCTGCACAAATGTAACTGGGTTTGCTGTTTGAAAGCCTCCGCTTGTATATGTTTAATATATTTGATTACTGAACATATTTACTTTTGAACGGTTATCAGATAATAAATGGGAAAAAAAACATAATTAAAATGCGTAAAATTATTAAGAAAATAAATGTAAGAATAGTCTGGAATATTTTTCTTTTACCCCCCCCCCTAGAAAATCATTTCCCATTCTTTAGCGATACAGCTTATAATCTGAGCCAGGAGTGTTTTAGTTGAATGACAGGCCAGTGCAAAATAAGTTTCATGCTTGGTCGACAATAAATTCATTGAAACGTGAAGATAAAATGCATACCAGTTTCATGGGAATATTTTTCTATTTCCTTCTCCATTAAACTTAATTGTTTTTCTTTTCTGTCTTGTTCTTTTAGTCCCTCTTTTATTTTTATTAATCTCTCTCCGGTCCAGAAGTGATGTATAGCTTTTCCGAAGAAAGACATTTTTACGATTTTGATTAATATAACTATTTTTGGTGCTAAAGGATGAACTCGTACCCGTCGCTAAATGGTTTCTCGCTTCACAACTTGGTCATAGTTAAGGTTACGCGTCTACATTATCTTATTTCTTTCCGGATTATCTAAGAAAACATTGCTATAAAACCTGTGAATATAACATCTTTTATTTAATATTCAATATTATTTACTCAACTAGCTTATTTTTCCGTTTTCTTTAGATGAATGTGTCTGGTTCATTATCTTAGTCTGCTTGTAATCTTGCCTGTCGGCTGTATTTCAACTCAGGTACAGGTACTTTTTGCTAAACCATTTATGTTGGATTCAGGGTTAGGGTTAGGTGTATGATTAGGGATAAGGTTGCCAGTTACGGGTGGTAAGGTTAAAATAAATCGTTTTTATTTTAATTAATATGTTTTATCTTTTTAAATAGCCGAATGTAGGCATAGGACTAAAACCTAATTATGTCTCAAAAATAAGTTAGGGTAGAACACCTTTTGAATCGTCATTGTAAAGCATTCTAATACTCTCAGAGAAGCTTAGATAAAAAAAAACTCGCAAGGGAAGTAACCGAATACTTAAATACTGTAGTTTCGTACAACGGACGTAAACTAAGTGTCTAGTTTAGCATTATGATAGAATTTCTTTTTTCTTCTCGAAACTGACACATTTCCGACAGAATCGAATATCTTATTCATTGAAAGCACATAACATCACATAAGAAATTACGTGAGAAGTTCTATCACACAAATTTAGCCGTTCTGGGTTATCTGGCAGAGCTTAACCTTTTGTCAAACTTCAGGACAAAGTCAGAGTCGACTTTACTTTCTTATGTAACAAGAACAATCCTCAACAACAATAGGGGAGTAAATTGACATATAAATCAGCATTTCACTACCGAGCTTTGAACTCGCGATCTGGTGATTTCTAGCCTGTCTTGTTACCTCCTGCACTAAACTAAGTCGTACATACCTCCAAAATGTATAATAGAATTACGCAAGGAAGTAGAAGTATGAGTATATGTGAGTCAGGAGCAGCCAGGCTTGTTAATATAAGTATGCGTTTACAAAACAAGGGAACTAAATAGCAATTCCGAGCGAAGCGCCGCTGGGCTCGGGTCAACGGTTGGTTGGCTTTGCGACAAATGTAGTCGAACAAATAAGGTCCAACCACGACGGCAAAGACGACGATCAAGATAAATATACTTGTGTAGCTTGAGATCACAGTTTTGTTTCGATCAGCAACTGATGTCGCTGATGATTGAAATTTAGCATGGCGAGGAGAGAGGAAGGTAGATCAATATCTACTCTTACTCTCAGGCGAGATTCCCGCATTGAAGAGATTTTGAACAAATAGATAAATTAACTCTATAGAAATAATGCACAACAATATGAAGGCATCACGATTGAAGATATAAAGAGAATGTTTCCATTAAACAACGATGCGAAGAAGCAAAAGAGACTTGAAAGAATATCCAGGAATCGTCGTCAATAGCCACTTTCGCTTCGTTCGGACCATTTAAAAAAATAATGTCAACATCGTACACAGGCGGTATTTCTAATTAGCTGTTTATCTAACCCGTAATATCATGGGTTGTATTTTCTAAACAAGTATATCACAGCATTTACTCTCTTTAATGATTACTTATAGTGACCAAGCACTTTCTTTCGCAAGAGTGAAATATGAAACAATAATCACTGTTGAATTTTGACTCCGATCTCGTTTGAAGCTTTATACGAACGTAAATGTGTGCCCACTGACTTTATCGCTACTCCAAATGTCCTACCTAGCTGTAGTGGTTTCTCACACTCCCAAACTAAATACTTTTAGCAGTTAGGAAATGCTTGATAATTAAGAATTCAATTTTCAATTTTCTACCTAAAAGTTAATTTAACAAATTACGGCACTCAATCTGCATGCTGTGCATTCATAATCGGTGAAAAATAATTATCCATATAGTGATAAGGACAAAGCTTGATAATTAAGATTTGGATTTTCAATGTTTGCAAATATTTGAACGACTTTCGGCACTGAACCTGTATGCTGCTCATTGAAGATCGCGGAAATATTATTGTTAATCTTGATAATTAATGCAAGCATTACATGAAAATGAAACAATTATAGTATGTTGATTTCGTATTAATTCCTATGTATACCTATTACGTTCAAATAGTTATTGAACTCTTTCTTGTTGTTTGTGCTGTTAACACGACGTTTTGGCCGATGCATTCTTCGACTTTCTTCAGGTGGACAATCCGAGTGTGATGGGGTAAACATATGTTCTTGTTCTTAAAAGGGGTAACCCTTATAATGCAATGCTTTTGTGTCTTTGTCTTGTCGGGCTTGGGATTGTTGAGCAGCAGAAGCCATATCGGGCTGAACTCCGCACTTGTCTGACTAATGTTGATATAAGCTGCTTCTTTGATTTTTCTCTGCTTCCAACATAGTTATCTGTCAATAATCTGAACTTCCTCGCAGAGAGGAATATGGTCGCCTTTCTCTCTCCAGACGTGGTCGTCCATAGCGAATCTTTCTATCTCGCCCTCGATGGTAACTTTTTGTGTTCATCAGGTCTGAGGGGGCGGCCCGTTCCTCCCGTATACATGATACCACATTTACAGGGGATGACATAAATACAGTTGTTCACCAGTTTCGGGTCATGAGTGGCGGCCACATTGCTTAGCAGACCTTGTGTTGTGTTAACAACACAAACAACAAGGAATTCATTATATTTGAATGTTAATGGCCCTTCGCAAAACTATAGACAATATCAATATTACACATTGCAGTATGCAAGAATGATTTACTTAATGCGTTTCTAGAGTCTAATCAATGAGACACATAGTATTACTGTATGACGATTTGTAATCGCCAACTGTTTATTTTCTTTGAAGGACTCTGTTTCTTTATCGACCCAACTACTCAGACACCATATGAAACTACTACTCTTTTTTTAACAGATCAATGTTGAATTCACAATCAATTTAAAAATCGATTAAATGAATTGAAATACTCGCCTGGATAATTTATGACATTTATTTATGCTTGATTTCATTAAAGTTTTCCTTTGTGTCTTGCTATACACCCTCTTGGACAAAACTCTGTTGTTGGAGAAAAGGAAATGGATTTTTTTTATTCAAAATACATTTTCATGTTGATAATCTCTACTTTTGTATTCTTCTAATTCATTAACCTAAATGATTTCTTTCAGAGAGTGCATAAAGCCTTAACGAAGAAATTTCTCGTGCGTGAATTTCACACCTTCTTTAACAGAAATGTAATTCTAGTGCAATCAACAGAATGACCTTTATTTGATTCGCCATTACTGCTGTGCGAAAAATGAAAATGGTTACACAAAGCCCTTCCTAGCTATGTTTAATAGTGTTTTCGAAAATGAATGAAACATGTTAAATGGTTGAATACGATTTCTAAGGTAATCAATATGCAATCTGTGTATTTATTCTATCTATAATAGACTTTACTACGATTCAGATTACAGTCTTCTTTGCATTTAACAAGGTGCTTCAACCATTCAAAAACACTCGAGTAAGACACTCTTTTGATTCTTCATTTTAGATACCACGATATAACACTGATTTATGTGAAAGAGAATGCCAATTAAAGCATACAATAATGGAGAAGTAGACGTCGTCTTATATTCTTATCATGTTGGCTTCAGGGATACAAATAGAACGTTGAGCTATAAGAATTGGAATACCATGTACAAATAGGCCAATGCTTCTGAAGAGATCCTTTTAGTTTTAAACTTACCATATCCACCATTCTTTTGAGGCAGATTCCTATCAATAACACTGGTTAACAACATATTTCCATCGGGCATGTGTTGTGGTGTATTCGGTGCAGTCTTGAATTCAGATTCCGAACATGTAATCCCTTTTTTTGTATCACGTCTGGTCTTCATGATAAGATGGAATATTTACTTTAGCATATAACACCTAGAGATCACCATAGGGGTCCAAAGCTCAACGTGGCTATCTTGTCCTTCTGCAGATTATCTTCTTTATATATCTTATACGTAGTTACGTTTATTTTCTGCATTGAAAGGTTACTGATACACATCTTGTTTTCATGTAACCTTCGTCTGCATTGCCTCATATACAATACAACTGAGGAACGAGCGTGTCCGTAAGCAAAGTTCAAGACATGCCAGAGTGAAACAGACGTGGAATTCGTAATATGTGTCGATAATTGGTTTATAACATTTGTACTGCATACTTGACGAGGAAAATAATGTCAATTGTGTTGACCAGTGTAATCAAGAGGTTGTTAACATGGACAGTTTCTTCACTAAACTGAATATCAACCATACTTGAACAAAAGAACAACAAAATAAAAACAATTAATAATAACAACTAAAAGAACTTTAAACAAAATATACACACAAAATAGTTATTAGGCGATAATTAAGATGTTGCTGTTGCAAGTAAAAACAAATCTCCTTAAATATAAAGGATGGTTTAATAATTCCAAATGGTGTACACCTTTTCGTACTTGATGTTGTCAACAACGTTTCGGTTGATCTATTATTTTGCCCACGCCAGGCGTACAATCCGTGAGAAGAGAGAAACACATTTGTTCTCCAGAAGAAATAGTGACAGCAAAAAATGTTATGGCTCAAGTTACTTGAACTTCGTTGTTACTTTAGATTACAAGAGAAAACAAGGTCGCACATATATACAACAATCGGCCAACCAGATTAGCGCCGATATAATATAGGCGATAAGGAAAACACATATAACACCCTCCTTCAGATTTTTTTACGCTGTAATGCTTTTTACTAATAGTATTAGTACCATTAATCTTGTTTGGAGATTCTGAGGTGAAACATTTCTATAATTAATTTTGGTTATTTTTTACAACTTTGTTTTTTATTTTTATGACAACCTTCAAAATGGCACACATTTTTGGAGGAAAGAAACAATATTGTATATGACTGCACTTTGAAGTCTCAAAGTAGTGTATGCTGCCCATGAAAAATATTGTTCTAAGTATCTCTACACCGATAGACAAGGATATAAACAACACTAAGGTCAGAAGAGAACGAACATATTTACCTATACCAACGAATTTGGGAAATGTATATGCATTCACTCGACTCTTGAGTAGATCCAGACAATTATTTTTCCATTAGGAGATATTTGTTTTATTATTCCGCAGGAGAACTGATTGAAAAATAACAATTAATATAAAAGGTTAGATTTACATCATAAGGGAAGTATCTCAATGTCTTTACATTCAAAATTCTTTCCCTCGTTTCTTCATTTCTTTTAAATTGTTCATTCAGTTTTTAGTTAGTGTACGGTATTGGCAGAGGTATGTTCTCCCTGTGTATGTGTCTAGTTTCCCATGAAATTATTAGTCCAGTTATAATGTAACTTCACCCCACACAAATTGCAACAAAGACATCAACGAATTTCCTGTCCTCAGTATGTTCGGAATAAGAGAAAAGCAGTCTACAAAAATGTATGAAAGGAAGATTTCGAAAATCGACTAAATATGATCCTACCAAAACGCTTGTTTAAACCATATTAGTGCCGGCTCTGTAATAGGTCTCCGTGGGAATTCTTGAGTTGACTAATGACACCAATTGGACATGATATATGGACCTTCATTGAGTGATCATGGGTAGACGTTCCAGATCAGTTGCAAATATAAATTTAGCGCCATCTCTCATAATGGCGGATTTTCGCTAGGGTGCAGAAAAAAAGACTCTCATCAAACATGGGCATATTGTAATGTTTACAATAGAACCATATGCATCAAAGAAGGTAGTTCTGAGCTATGTATAATCACATTTCATAAAGCCTTGTTTCAAAATGAAACACCGGTGTGGACTGAGAGCTAGTACATAGGGCAGGCAATTGAGCATGGAACTGCTCCAAAATTATTCACTTCTTCCGTCGCCTATTTCACACCCTTCCACAAAACGCCATTGACACTCATTGAGAACTTCTGGCGATTGTAGCATAGCCGAACATTCATTGTGCATATGGGCAGGCTCGAATGAAAAGTCGCGGAGGAAAGAGACCATCAGAAGCAATTGTGCAGCACACTATCCGAAAATAACTAAGTTGGAAAACACGAAATGTCAGAACAAGATGGGATAAGGGAAGAAGAGAAAAGGTCCAGAGTAGCTGAAAGTGTGCATACCTTTTTGCTGTTGTCTTCGCTACATAGCTGTTGCTGTGGAGAGAATGTCATCTCGCATGCATATGCGTTTGTGAATAATTCAGTTCGAGAAACACATTTCGGTGGTAGAAGAATACTCTTTATTTGCGATTATATATTCCCTAAATATATCCCGGGTGACTTTCTAACTTCGAACGAAAACATTCTGCGCTGTCCTTCTAAGAATATATTTACTCCGAATTCATTCTCCTTCTCTCTCATTCGCTTAGTTACCGATCTTTTAACGTCTACTCGTGCCTGGTCGGCCCGCCGCTGGTTCGTGACCACCCGAAGAAGCATGTTGCTTCTTCAAATCTATTTCTCCAACTTCCCAAGAAAAGAATGTTAGAAAATGTGTTAGCCGACAAAAACTGTTTTAATTGGCTACACAATATCACGTGACAGATTTCCAGCCTCCAGCGCCTTCTCCCAGACGAAAATGCGACATTCATCACATGGCATTTAGGGCTGTATGTCCAAAGACCAACAATGATATCAGGCATTTGAAATCTCAGCATGGATTCGATTTTGGCTGACCAAAATACAAATTCAGTGATAAAAAAACAGAAGAATGCCTTAGTCGGTTACCACTATGTTGGTCAGCTTGCGATTCCAGTTACCCTACATTTAAAAAGGATCAAGCGGCAACAAGTCTTCCATCTTCTAACATTTCCTGACAGAGATACCGCGTGTACATATTGAGAAGTTTTAAAGATATCGTGTACTGTGGACAGAAATCTACAATGTAGGGGAGATAATTGTGCATAGACCCGCTCTAAAATTCAATGACTTCTTTCGTCGCCTATGCCCAACCCTTCCACAGGATGTCATTGACATTAATTGAGAGCCTTTAGAGATATCGTATGGCCAGACAGAGAACATTTGAATATATTTTGTAGTTGCCGACAGTTAGCTAAGAGGTAGGGGGAATAATCATGCATGGACCCGTTCAAAAATGTCCCGACACATTTAGAAGCCCATTGCCCTTCAAGAAGATCTCACTGGAATTCATTCGGAGCTCAATGAATTCCAATGATATTTTGTGGAAGAGTGGGCAATAAGCTAATAAAGAAGCCATGGTGTCTTTGAGTAGATCCATGCAAGATTATTTCCCCTATGTCCTAGATAGCTGTTGGCAACCACAAGATATATCTAAAGTTTCCCTGTCTGTCCACACGATATCTCCAGAATATTTCAATGAATTTAAATGCGATTTGGAAGAGTGGGCAATACATTAGGAGAGGAGTCATGAGATGTTGGAGTGGATCCATGCACAATTACATCCCCTACATTGTAGCTATCTGTCCACATAACAAAATATCTTCAAACGTTCTCCGTCTGTCCACACGATATCTCCAAACGTTCTCAATGAATTCCAATGACAATTTCGGAGCGGATCCATGCACGATTATCTCTTGCAGGACTTTATTACAGCGCCAGGAAAAATATGGCCAAACATCGTTTTTGATATATTTAGGCGATTTTCGAAACGTTCCCATCATTTTTGTAGACATTTGTTCTCATATAGTACATATTGAGGACAGGAAATCCGTTAAGTTTGTTTTTGTAGCAAATTGTGTGAGGCTGACTCACATTTTTGAGTATGATGCCTGGACTATACGAATAACACGGAATGTATGAGCTGTTTTAAAACCAACATCGATAAAACCTTTTTTTTTTGTTTGTTAGATCATTATTATTTTAAATGTGCATGACTACTTTTTACCTTCATCTTAATTGTATTAGTTTCTTTTAGTGGCACGCTTTTTGCTCGGACCGATTACCCTCCGACAGTGAGCAAATAACGTTGATTGGAAAATAAATAGTATGCCTATATGGATTCAAACCCACACTCTCTAGCCATGGGGAAGCACCGTTTAACACGGCCTGCTTTACCAATTAAGCCACCGAGACTGAGAGCAGAAGTTCGAATAACACCTATCCTTCTTTCCGATCCGTTGTTTTACATTCTGTTAGTTACAGTATTTAATACATTTTTCCGTTTTCTATTTTTATTAGACGAAGTATTATATATATGTCGCCCTGAAATAGACAACCGTACCATGTGATACATACATCTTTCTTATAGCAACACGTAATAGTGTAGGCATGGATCTATATTATTTGATTTCGATTCTCGGTGGCCGTGTGCCAAACTATATTAACCGATGCACTAGACATACAGTGATGTTTAGGACTCTAATCGGGCAGACTAACCAACTATTGCGACCTTATGCCTAAAGTTTAACCCATTAAACGCGAATAATGGGGATGTCTCTCATTGCAGTTCCATGGATAACTCAATAACATGTCTGTATTATTATGATGGCACTCGGTTATATCAGTGAGTCAAAGCTTCATTACGTTTTACCAATTTCTGTGGTTACTGGGTTAATCCCAATGATTGATTCAAGTAAACAAGGGTTCTGAAAGTGAATAAAGCAAAACAGCTTTTTATTTATTAAAATTACACATCTTTTTGCTAAGCACTTTTTTACATACAAGCGTACAAACGGATAGACTCATGTCCAAAGGAAATGATACACATCGCTATTGTTTCCTCTGATGCGGTTTATGCTTTCAACATATCCAATGATTATTAAGCTTATGGTGTTGCCAATGCGGATATGCAGAGAAATGAAACTAGTTCATCAATTTAGGTGGAAATGTGAACATAGGTCCCTATAGGAATATACAGTTTATTCATTGAAAATAATGACTAGTCGCATTGTAAACGTTATAAACTCCCCATGCAGGTAGATACAAAAATAGCTCTAGTCCCAGCAACCAGTGTCACGTAAGTATCAGGGCATGTCTGACCCTCCACTTTCAGTGCAATGGTGAGGGGCTGCCCCAGGGATTACCGATCTCCAACGACAGAGTAAGCTGTTATGTTTTAAGGCATCGGGACGAATACCGGGACTCCACCAAGGATTACCAAGCTTCAGAAAGTTTTCATTGGCTATGATATCGTCTCTGCCCGAAACAAGTCAATACTAATGGTACATAATTGTAGCTATAAGCATATAACTGCGTCCAGAGGACATTACGCGGCGATAAGATAGATACGTGTACTTTAAAAAGCTCCCGAGCACAATTAAACCTAATTCATATTTCAAAATTGCTTAACACAGTATTGTGCCCGAGAAGAGCTTTTGCATAATTTAAAATGCCCCCCTCTCTCTCTCTCTC
>VCCN01001361.1:6215702-6228332 GCA_006491835.1 Architeuthis dux | reverse complement strand
TTATTATTATTTCTTTGATTTGCGGTTTCATACAATCATATAGCAAGTATTTCACCATAGGCCTAAGGCAAATGAAGGTTTTCTTAGGAAGCTGCTGGGCATTCTTTTTCTCTTAATATCATGCGTTTGCATTCTACCCACTGGGCGCAGACACGCACATATAATTGAAACACTATAAAGGAGAACGGGGGAGAAAAAAATCCCAAACATCTAAACAAACATGTAAAGTGCATGTAAAGAAAGACAGAGAGAGTTTCACATAGGGACACATAAGTTGGGTGTAAGGTTTAGGAAGGGGGCTATTGAATTGAGAGAGTTTTTGTATCTCAGAAATGGATTTCCTGGGATTTTTTAAAGGTGTGCATCAGTCTTAATTATTCCCAGTGCTCCTACTACTGGTATAGTGGTTGTGTCTAAATGCCACATGCTAGCCGTTTCGAGTTCTAGATTTTGTATTTTGAGAATTTTTTAAATTCCTTTGCTGAGATGTTTTTACCAGAGGGGATGGTCATAACTATAAGGTAGCATGTATGGTCTTTGAAGTTTGTTATTACTATATCTGGTCTATCGGCTTGTATAGTGCGGTCGGTGTGTATGGTGAAGTCCCATAGCAACTTAACATCTTCACCTTCTAACACAGGTGGTGGTTTGTTATCATCCAAATTTTCTGTGTGGACTAGGTTATATTGTTGGCAGTGAAGGCATTGCCCCAACCTACCATGCCTATTATTGGATTCGTGTGTGGCTAGGGTAGAGCAGTCAGATACTAGGTGATCAATAGTCTCCTGTGCGCGTGCACAGAAGCGACATTTTGGAGTTGCCTCGTTCCTTAAAATATGTGCCTGTTAAGATCTTTTTAGCAGGATTTGGTCTTCAGCGGCTACGATAAACCCTGGTATTTTTTGGTTTCACCTCAGAGCTCCGCAACCACTGATGGGTGAGATTATTGTCAACGGCAGGGTCCCGTGTTCGCAATGGGTATCGTCCATGTAAGGGTTATTCCTGCCATTTGGTTTTCAGGTTGATTAGATCTTTAGTTTTTACTTTTTGTCGTTTTATGCCTCCGTTGTTGATATTCCGCTACCTATTTCACCCTGATCATTTAGGTGTAAATCTCGTTTGAACATTTGGCACTTTTTCGTTATTGAGTATTTTAGTTGATTCATGCTGGTAGACAAGCTTTAGCATCCAGTCATGGCCCTATGGTTGCGGTCTTGTATGCAAGCTCTAGTTGGATCAATGGTCTAACCCCTAGCGATATACATCTGCTTTGGGGTGATGCATGCTATACATGGTTAGAAGCTTTCTGATCATCATATCTATTCCCCGGAACTCTTCGGGGTTCCAGTTTATCACATTAAACGAGTAGGTAACAACAGGTAGAGATATGGTGTTGATAGCTTCAAACTTATTTTTTGCATTTAGCTCAGTTTTGTTTATTGCCCTTATGTGTCTAATACGTTCACGGATCACGGTTTCCTTATCTAGTTATATGGCCGTTGTCTTTACCAGCTTCCCTCTTTTAAAGGTTGCCTTAGAACATCTGTCTAGACCAAATGCATCGGTGATATCGTCACAACGTGTGTTTACTGTTGCTAACATGCCTTCTAGTTCATTATTATTTTTGGCAAAAAGTTTCAAATCATCCATGTAGAACAAGTGATATGTGATATCTACATCCACATCCAATACGGTTTAGTCCGTTTGAGAGTGGTATTAATACAATGCAGAACAATAGGGGTGAGACAGTCTCCTTCGAATATTCCACTGTTAATCTGCAGGTTATCGCATCTATTTTCACCATTAAGGTGTTTGAGGATTAAGGTTGTATTCCATTTTTTTATAATGATATTTAGAAAGTTAATAAGAGAGGGAGAGATTTTCAGTACTTCTAGTGACTTCATAATGCGGAACATTATCAACAGCTTTTTTGTAGTCTATCCATGCAGTGCTAAGGCTCTTATTTTTTGAACGGCAATTTTCCAGTATCATCTTGTTAATCAACAACTGATCTTTGCAGCCGTAAAAGCATCTTTCGCATCCTTGTTGCTCTTCAGGGATTATGATATTAGTTTTAAGGAATTGATACGTTTTTTCAGTTAAGATCGATGTTAGTATCTTGTAGGTTGTGGATAGATATGTGGTTGGTCAGTATTTTTTGCCTTTGGTTAGCCATGCTGGGTTTAGTTGTGGGTTATTTATGGCATTAGAGAACAGATCTGCTAATGGTTTGTGCATAGATGGAAGAGTATTTAGCCAAAAGTTAAGTACCTTATCTTTAACTGGGTATTTCCATTCGTATGATCTTCAGAGGGCTTGTTGTACTTCCTCAATGTCTATGTTGGCCCATTCCTGCTCCTCCATCTCGCTGTAGTTGTGGTCGATGTTTTTAATCCATTTTGCGTCCCTGTCATAATTCTTTTCATTTCCTCATATTGCATTCTGGAACTCAATCACTTCTAAAGTTGATGGTGTTTTGTTTCCCTGTAGAACGTTTTCTTGTTAGTCTAAAAGGTATTATTCTGTTTGTAAAATTTACTTCTTTTCTCGTTTCTTCTCTTTCTTGGTGATGTTATCTGGATGCGCTGTTTTAGGATCTATTTTACAGTTGGTATATCATTTCTTCTTTTATATCATATTTATATTTTATTTATTTTACTCTCCTGCTTTTCACTTTTATTCCCTTCGATAATTCGTCTAAGATCGAGAGCTTTTCTCGTAGAGCTTCAATCCCTTCCATAGTGGTGCTTTGTGTTTATTTGTTGGGTTAGCTTTTGTTTTCCTATATTTTTGCAGTGATGTTATGAGTACAGCAGCAGGGTATATTACTTCAGTTAGGGTGGTCAAGTTCAAGTCAATACTCTTTACCATTTCGCTGGCTGCTTTATCTGCTATTCTAATAAGGTGTTACGTTTTTTTATCATGTCTGATGTTGTCCAATCTTTCCTTTCCTTCCATCTTAGTGTGTTGTGGCTTTCCTAATTCACTAATGATGTTTGCTTTCATTCCCTCAACTTCCTCCTTATCTGGATCATTTTCTTCATTTCCTAACTGGTTTTGTTGTTGCTGATCTTGTCTATTTTCACACGTATTGCTTATCCTTCTTTCAGTTTCATCATGATTCAGTATATCGCCTTGCTCTCTTACTTGTACATCATTTTTAATTCTAGTATTCGCTGATTCATTATTCATTTCAGTTGTAACACCTTTTTCGATATCAAAGAGCTCTGCCTCAGTCAACCATTTTTCTTTGATAATGTTTCTTTTTACATTTGCTAGTTTGCTAGCATCTACACTTTTTCTGCTGTTCGGAAAATATTTTCTCCATATTCTATACGTTTCATTGGTGACACTGTACTAATGATGCGTGTAAAGCATAGTAGTATGCTCGCATAACTTCCTTGTAATCCCTTAATTGTAGTTTCCCTTAGTTGCATTAATAGTTGTGATGTTACCATTTCCACCTTTCTGGCAATGAGTGTTTTGTTTGTGACACCAAACTTTTCCTAAATAGAATATATTACCTTGTTCCATTGCATCATCCTTCCATTGTCTGTTCCTCTTTTTGTTTGTGTTATTGTTTATATGTCCGGCAAATCCCCATGACTCGGCAAATCACAGTATAAGGTCGATAAAACTACCAAAAAGGTTACTAATGGAATAGTATTTACAAAAGCCTATGTAAAGTTACAACATTAGAAGACTATATATTTAGAAGGGTGTAATTTTAAACGGAAACTACAAATAAGACTCCTATCTGTGTGAATGTATCGGCAAATCTCAACATAATTTCATGTCGATAAAATCCACGAAAGCCTATGAAAAGTCACTAAAATTGAAGAAAAAAGGTGTAATTTAATCAGAAATCCTAAATACGGCTCTTTTTACTATAGCGAGCGAGGGAGACGGTGGTTTGTTTATAATTAGACAGGGTCGCAAATGCCCTTGAAGCAAATGACCGAGACGCGTCCGGGGACGCACTTACCTGGGGACGCAAATGATATGGACGCAGTTGTCCGGGACGCAAATGCCTTAGTACCATAACGCGTACATGGCGAGGAAGAGATATTCCATAAGCAAGTATGTGAAATTTGAGTTTATATCAACACAATGGATAGTTCTTAGAGTTATAAAGAGCTTGTATATGACTATATATATATATAGATACGGGTATGTCAGATATGGACTGGCTAGGCAATACTTCCTCTTATCTACTTATCTTCCTAACACCAGAGGTGTTAAAAGCTAATCACCTTGTTAAACTAGGCTGACAAAGAAATGTAGTAACATTTTAAATGAAGAGATGGTGACGGTTGCTGCTGGGGAACTTGTAAAATGGGCGCTTTCCCAGGTAAGGCATGTGTGTTTTCCTAGATAGGAAATATTTAACTTCTGAGCGGGATTCGCTAACTACGATAGAAATTATGAACATTTTAAATTTGGTGGCAAATTCACATAAGTAAGGCGCACATGGCGAAGAAGAGATATTCCATAAACAAGTAAGCAAACCAAAAATATTCTCAGTGGCTAGATCAACAACATGTTATGTTACTGCTAACATTCTGGTTTCTAAAATTATTCTTGAAATCCATTCCTTAGATACGGTCATTAATATACGTACACATATTCTGATAATCTATCTCGCAAAATTATATCGTATCATGAGACATGCTAAATATTTTGAAAAAATAAAAGAATCTCGTGCTTTATAATATGAAACTGATTTAAAACTAATATATAAACTTTATTTGTTTTTATATCTTGACGTATAATAAACTAAATTAACAGTGACTAGCATGAGTAAATGTAACATTGCTTTGGGGTATGAAAATAACTAGAAACAAAGTGAATACTTATTTGTGAATGATTAGAATTAGTATGTTTGGCTTTTCTCTCGGTTTAATTAGTTTCACCCCGGTCAAAAAAGAATATCTGCTTACTTGACTATATATACTTTTTTGATTTGGAATCACGTTTTCGTAATGGAAATTCCTTTTTGTAAACTTACACACCATTATTAGTTTCTAAGTTTTCAGACATTTATAAATTAGGAATATTTACATGGAAACTGGCGGACTCTCTCACACACACACACACACACACACACACACATAGTGAGAGATAGAGACACACACACAGGTTGATACACATGTGTATATACATATGATAACACACTAGTATAACGATACATATATATATAAATAAATACATAAAGATTAGCAGCAACAACATTTGGCCTTTCCCAATCTCCTTCCATGATTACCCTGATTGCCCTAACATCGGCCATGTCTTACCGGCAAACCTTTCTATCTCATCGCTTTATCTTGTGTTTTGTCTCTTCCTATTGCGTTTACATGTCCCATCGGTTAATTATGTTCTGCTTCTGCTGTCCCTTCTTCTTGATAAGTGTCCAGCCCATCTCCATGTTGTTGCTTAATTATTTGTATAATACCCTCGACCGTGGCCCGCCTCGGATCCATGTTGATTCTTTTTCTATTTCTTGGGGTTATCCCTAGCATTGCTCTGTGTGCTCTGAGTTCGACTTTGAGTGGTTTTGTTAATTTCCAGGTATTGCATTCGTAAGCCATAGCTGGTATTACTCATTCACTGTGCATTTTTTGTTTTAAGCATATTGGCTATTTGCTTTTCAATGTCTCTAGTTATACCAAATGCTTCCAAACAATCGTCTTGCGTCTTTTTTTATCTCGTTTCTGGAATCTTTCTCTAACTTCATCGCCTGGCATAAGTAAATGTATTCTTTAACCTCTTCTAGTTCTTCATCCTCTATTCTAATAGTCTGTATCGGAGCTTTATTATTAAGCACTACCTTTGTCTTTGTCTAGTACAACATTAATCCTATTGTTTGGCTTTCTCTATTTAGATCTCTTATTATGTTTTGTAAATCACCCGATGTTTCTGATTCCAATGAAAATTCATGGCAAACCATAAATGGTTAAAATATTCTTCATCTATATTTACTCTCATGATTTCCTAGTCTGTTTTCCGAAAAGTGCTTCCAATGATTGCTGTAAATTGTTTAGGTGTAATTGTTTCCCCCTGTCTTACGCCTTTTCCAGTCTTTATCTGGTTTGTATCTTTATGAAGTATAATACTTGCAGTGATAGGTACGTATATCTTTTCTATGACATCTATATCATTCTCGTTTATACATTGTTCTCGCATTGGGTTTAAGACTGCCGTGTGTTCTACACAGTTTAAGGCTCTTACATGCTGATGTCTTTTCGATTATGTGATTTAATGTGTGTACGTGGTCTATTGTTGGACAGTCACCCTTGACGCCTGCCTGCTCGCATGGTTGGTTTTCCTCAAGAGTATGTGTTAATCTATGTGTAAATATTTTCGAGAATAGTTTGTAAATGTTAGGTAGTAATATATTCTCCGTCTATATTTACTGGTGGTAATTGACGAGGTATTTCCTGTGTAATACGATCACTATACATAGTCAAAAGTTTGGGGATACATTTACTTCTCTATGCATTGTGTGAATAGTTGCGTTAGTCTTTTGTTCTTTTCTTTTGCTCACTCTAAGAAAGGACTTTCGGCCACTTCGCACATCAAAGGTTTAGTAAAAAGGGGATTATGTTTGCCACATAATAAAGACAAGTAAAAGAAACATGTTAAAATAGATTATTGATGTTAAAATTGTAAAATTGGAAACATTAATACATGGCGTGATTAAAATGAAGACTAAGAAAGACTAAGAATAAGAAAGGTAAAATGATGTATAAGAGTTAGAAACAATAGAAATGTATAGCAATACGGGAACTTTTTAAACGACTAGCATTGGGTAAGGGATTGTTTAGTCTGGATATAAACATGCAGAAGCGAGCTTATTCCACATAGAAGATGTTCTTGGGAATGAGTTATCTGCGTGGAACTTGTGGCGGGTCCTTGATATATCCAAAAGGTAATGCTTTGCCTTGATTGCAGACCGAGTTTTAACTGAAAATGTAGTTCATCTAAACATTCTCCATGAAAGTAACGGTAGAAAAGTGCCAAACCTGCAAGATTACGGCGATAAGAGACTGGTTGGAGAATGGAAATAGCTCATCACGCATTCGCTTCTGTACTCGTATCGAGTGCGGAAAGTATCTGATGAGAGGAGCCTACCCGAATGTGCGCGCAGTACTCCATTCTCTGACGGATTTGGCTTTTATAGAGGTATAATAGTGCTCTAAGTGTTAGAAAGCTTCTCGAACAGTAATATTATCCTACCATTCTAGCTGTGACCTTGGCAACAGAAGTAATGTAAGAGTCCCATTTCAAATCAGGTGTGAATGTGGCACCCATCATTATATTCGGGCAAAATAGTGCCATCCATCTAGGTGGAAAGTTAGGTCTTGCACATATACAAGATTGACTTTGACAGGATTGAATTTAACGAGCCAGTTGACATCCAAGTTAACAATCACAGTGGGTTCACTGCGAAGATCTGGGGCGAGGTCCGGATAATTCATGTTTCTAGAAGTAAGTCCGTAAAGTTTGCTGTCATCCGCATATGTCTATAAGGGATCTCTGATTATATGGTCGCGTAGATTATTGATAAGCAAAGGGTGTAGGCCCCAAGATGGATCCCTGGGACACCCCTGCATTAGTTTCATGAAGCCCGGAAGGCTGGCCAGTGAGTACAAACCTAAGACCTCTTTCTGATAGGAAACAGTTGATTGTGGAATGGATTCTACCATTCATGCCAGTTATGTGAGTTTATGAAGCAAACCCCTGTACTAAACCTTATCAAATGCCTTGGGGATATCCAAAGCTATAACACGGGTACCATAGCTACTATCCAGTGCATTACTAATCCTATGTGTAATGATAGTTGGAATGTCAGCTGTAGATCTGGGACTCCGGAAACCGTATTGTGCATCACTAATATGGTTGAGTTTATTCTGGTGGCTAATAACATGTTTGTTCAGTATTGATTCAAATAGGTTGCGCATGATGCACCATAGACTGATTGGCCTGTTTTGTGTTGTAAGGGATCGCTGCCCGGAGGTCTTGAAGACTGGACAAACAGAAGGTATCTTCTATGAGCTTGGAAAATACATCTCTTTGAGACAACGTTCAAATAACTTTGCCAATATTGGCAATATCTCAGATGATAGGCTTTTCAAAACCACGACTGGGGTTTGGTCTGACCCAGTTGCTTTTGACGAATGAGTTTGGACACATCTTTGACGGTTACTCTAAAGTCAGGAATAGAGCAGTCAGTACGGATGGGGAAGTCTGGTAAGGAATGGTTGGAGTCATTCAGTCTGGGGTTTGATGCACAGTTATTTTCAAACAGCTTCGCCTTGTCTGAGGAAGAGGAAATACATTCAGGTCTATTGATTAAAGCAGGGATAGGAGATTTCCCGCAGTGTATAGCTCTATTGGTTATTCTCCAAAATTCGCGGGAGCCCAGCCTCTTCTGATCAATCCTGGCTTGGACAGAGTCCGGATGACTTGGCATTCTTTAACACTCAATGATACACTGGTTACGGGCATTACGGAAGGTTATCAATGTGGTGTTACTCTTATCTTTGTTATAGATGTGAACATAGTGATTGCGATGGGCGATTGCAGCAGCACATTAGGCGTCTATCAAGCTTCAGAATTGTGCTTTTGTTGATATTTTGTATGTGGGACATAACTCTCAATTGCTGCTAATACCCAGTAAGTAATAAGGGAAGCGATCTTTGATCCAGCGGAGCATCTGCCAGGAAAGACCGAAATCTTCACCAGTCTGCTTTTAAAAGTATCTGAAAATGGTCCGATGGAATGGAATATCAGAATATTATTTGCAGGGTACACCGATAACGACAGTGACCGAACAGTGGTCAGATCGGCCTAGGGGGATATTACACCAGTAGCACAATGATCGGGGTAAGTAGTAAAGAATAGACCTAACAGATTGGGATACTGGTTTTTGGCATCAGGAACACTGGTTCGAGAATCAATGATTTGAGTTAGCACTTATGCACCCGACAGATCGTAGCATTGTCTACCTTCGGTATCTGTATTTGGAATACGATAGTGATCTCCCACATGGGAAAAGCTTGGTTTACACCAAGTGCATGGTCATGACGATTGAGAGGATCGTGTTTGGGCAATAGCCTGGGACATCTAACTCTCTATTTGATATGACACGATTGATACCAGTTTCTGATCGTGAAAGAAAGTGAGGTCCAACATTCTGCATAAATGCTTCAACGTCAGAAAGTTGGTGCGCAGTTGGTGTTTGTATAATAGATGACTAAGTTTGAGTTTGGGTTTGCTCTGTTGTTTTTGCATTTGTATTTGGCTAGTTTTGGATGTGACATCATATTATTTTTGTGAAAGACTCCTCCTGCATCTTCTAAGAGATCTGTCATTATGCCATCTTCACCTGGAGCTTTTCGTAGCGCAAACAATTATTTGGCCGTTGTTACGTCAGGGGCGTTGACATCATATAACTAGTGTGTATCCCGATACATGCATCTAACCACACACATATACATATGTATATGGACATATCTCTATATGTATGGCAAAAAATGAAAATAAAAGCAAACATGCATACACGCCTACACGCCTATATATATATATACGTGTGTGTGCATATATCTATAGCTAGGTGTATATTCATAAATCTTTTTCTAAGAACACTTGCGTGGGGAGTATTTAGCAATAATACAAACAGAACATATTTCCTGGGCCAGAAAATATGTTATTACCAAGAAACTAACTACGGTGTTTCTTTGTAGGGATACTACTGACTGTGCAATATAAGAAAATAATAAAAGCAGACTGGCTGGAAAACTATAAGTAGGAATATATGTTATTGAAATAATATGAGATTTGTATCCTAAGGTAGACATTGTTCATTCTGACGAATTTCCTCGAATTTGTTGATTTTGTACAGTATTTCGACTGCTGCACCCTGTGGCATCCGCGAGTGTCTGTCGCATTTCACATATTTCCGTTTCAACATTTCTGAAACGGGCACCTGACGTTGGCCTGAGTGCACAGCAGCTGAAATGTGTGTATGTATGTCCACGCGCATGCGCGTCTGTAATACCACTCGGGTTCCCTTAGCATACAGTGTGTTTAATAATGTATTTAAAACTGTTCTATGAAAGAAAACATGACAAATGCAGTTCCATATATTTGTCTCAAACGATTCTTCTATTTGGATGAAAAAGATTTATTTAGAAAATGGTTCAATCTTTTAAACATTGCAAATTGTCATATTTACTTAGTAATAAAATGTATTTTTCAAATCATTCCCTGTCAGGAAATAGATACGAGTATTAATTTGTCACCATAAACGCTCTTCCGTCCTTAAGATTGGTATCAGACTTGTGACTCACTTTTCGATGTACATAACCTTTAAATCTGATCAAATTTGTATTTCTTTTGAGAAAGTTCTTAAAATGTAAATTTCACTCATGTTGATTCTTAATTAGTTTATCAATACTTCTTCGTTAAGCGGATATCTTAATCTGCAAATATTCTCTTATCAAGGAATTACTCATTTACACATATTCACTTGAATGATTAAACCATTAGATGCGACAGAATTGCGATAACGCCGAAAACATCAATTAGTTAATCCCCGTGACAGTATTCACGGCTATATTTAAATTTCTATTAGATTTGTGTTAGAAAAATAAACTACATAAAGCGTTTCAAGATCCCATTGTTCCAAATGGTGGATAGGATATTTTATCAGAACAACAGTTATCTTTGAGTAGAAGAGCCCATTGTACGGATAGAGAAACAACAAAGTCACAGCGCTAGATAATGATATATTACATTTATTCAAATATGATATTCGCGATTTCAGAACCGATTTCTTAGACAATATTCGGCAACGAGTTCATATATTTTAGGTGTATTACTTAACTAGCTACATCCATCCTCATCCCTAATCCTAATTTCTCTTATGAATCTGATTTTTCATATATTTGTTATTTTAGTCGATTTTGGTGAACAGTTTTCTCAAAAACGAAAATCCCAAATGATCTATATCTATGAGCACTGGATTTACTTACATCGATTTCCATAACTGAATACCAAGCTTGGGTTTTCGTTGTTAATCTATGCTGCTTTCAGTATATACCTGAAATACCCACCATTCTTTGTTCGTTGAGTAACTCTATTATTTTGAATGAGCTAAGGTATACATATATCATTGAAAGGCTGCGCTCTTTAATTTTGTTCATCCGATCCTCAGTTACAAAGAAATGTTATGTGTGGGGATGCATCAATATCATAAAATCATCTCCATGCGAAATATATATTTTCAGAAAGGAATTCACCCGGTAAGATGTTAAACTATGAAATGTTACCTTTATAAAACGTAGTGACATTCCGTAAAATATAAGTTGAATTTCAGATTTACATTACTTAATTAAAAGAAATAGTGAATTCAATTGAAGGGATATTTGTTTTAAAAAATCTTTAAAAACAACAATTATTTGAGAATAATATCTAAGCTCAAAATCATTTTAATCAAATCCCAAATAATGTTACGATAACATCTTAATAGTGTACTTCTTAAATAAAAGTCTAAATAATTGAAAACTGGACAAATACAAACAAAGAAGAGAAATAGTTGATCTATTTATAAAATGACTTTACATCAAATCGGGTTGGGTCACATTGGTTACACCTCGTAAAATGCTAATATGTACGCTCTAAACAGTACAGTAGACTTGGCCCGTCTTAGGTTTTAGGCCATAACCACCGATTTCCATATTTGTGCGATGCGACGAACACATTGTATGGAGTTCAAAGACAAGTGTCAACTTCTGTTTAATGAGTGGCCAAGGGATATTAGGCCTGGTCGGTTATCTGCTATTATTCTACATTCAACTGCGAGTGGGGTCTTTGCCAGCAGATGTGAGCCAGGAACAATTACTTGGCCGTGTGTGCAAATGGTATGGACGGGTGCCACAGTCCTCAGCAATGTCACTGCTCTTTAATTCCTTTATGTTCAAGATTTGGCCTCTCTGCCAAATGTGGCTTAACTGCTCTTGAATAGAATGTCAATTGCACAAGTGAATATGGCTTAATTTCTAAATTTGAATACGAGATGCGCCATGCTGCACTTATGACTGTTGGCCATCCCCCGGACGGATTTCAAAGATCAGACTGTACCACAATCTCTCTTTATGTGTCCTTTATGGCCAGCAAGCGTTGCTTAATGGTCCTGGCATTGTTATTGATCATTCGTAGTCGCCAGTTAGAAGGAACCCATGTCTTTTGAACAATTCTAGGAATCTTTTGATTTATCCAGCAAGTAGACAATTGAGAGATTTTATAGCCTTTTTTCCCCTTATGGAAACATTAAAGAAACAGAATATTCTAATCACGTAATATTTTCTTTGTATCTAAATGTTATACTTACTTTTACGATGGAGGGGTCTTCCATAACGGGTGAATCAACCTAGGTGATTTTACTTTTGATTTCATTTGTTGAATATTCATTTTAATTTACAAAGCTGATCCTCCCTTAAAGAGAAACTTAAATTGTTGTAATTTTATAATAAACACTAATAGAAATGGTATACATCGATTCATGATATTGTGAAATTAAGTGTTCCTAATTATATACACAGACACACATCTCTCTCTCTCTCTCTC
>VCCN01001361.1:5796110-5806299 GCA_006491835.1 Architeuthis dux | reverse complement strand
GTAAGACATCGGACGATAATAAACATAGTTAATAATGTGTCTTCCTATAAATATTGTATTCTAAAACTCTCAGTTTATATGTACTAGTCCATGACCAGACGCCTCACTGACGGTTATCATGAGTGTACAGATCGGCTGAAAACTGCTCCTGATACTATGTTTGACAGACACGGTATGAAGGGAGGGGTGAGAAAAGGAAAGTTAGGTCGTTTAATGAGAGGGCATGACGGTTTAATAAACGGCTAGGAAGAGAGGAGGGTGATAGCTGCTACTTATACTATAAATGTGAAATACAGATCTTATTTTATATATGATTCTAGCACACAGCTGTGCATTTAAGCATTTATAACATATCATTGTTCGTAATAATCACGAATGCACGTCTAAATGTATATATCCACATTCAAAGCATTTTCTTTCCTGCGGACTTTCTCCATCACAATTATTTAAAATAGACGAAATGACCCCGTCAAATGGAGCTGATAGGTAACATTTACAAGTAAGAGGTAATGTTGATTTTGTTAATATTTTCGTGTTGATTCGGATTATCCTAAGGATATTTTTGAAGGAAAGATTCTCATATATGATTTCTAGATCAGAATATGTGTAAAACTAAGCAAATAAATAAATGAAACAAATCGGAATAATGAAAAGGACTGGCGGCTGCAGGTTCAAACTCAACTCCTACTTCTATTCTGAAGACGATTACTGCCACCTTACTATTGTATTATAATTAATAAAAATTATAATTTGTTTTTCTATATTTATTTATTAGAATGAAATAAGCCCATGGATGATATATTTTCGTTAATATCTAAGACTGGTCACTTTAGCTTAGTCAGTAAGTTCAAATCACGGTATGTGGATTTTACATATCGGTTTACACACCAAATTACGATGAGGATTGTTCTTGTTGTTCTTGTTACGGTAGGAAAACAAAGTCAACTCCTGAGTATGTCCTGGAGTTTGACAATAAAAAGTGATGTTTATCAACATCACCGAGGATAGATGAAATATAATAAAGGAAACAAAGTTGAATTCGTAACAGTGAAAGCTTTTTACAATACTGAGTGGTAATAGGATAACGTCTTGAGAATCAAGATTACGTGTATGAATGGACTGATTCTGTTGTTTTCTCCGATATTAATGATATATTCATAATACACAAGTAGTCTTAGGTGTTAATGTTGCCATGCGTAGTTATAAGATGTTTTACTAAACTGTGCTTAGTATGGTATAAAGCCTCGCCGTGAGTAAATTTAATGTACACTTTTATGTGTATATAATGTGTTTTTCTCTAATACAAGTTCCCGTCTACCTTTTCCGGTACTGTTTATCACTGAAGTCGTTTTAGTAGTGTGTATCATGGGCAAGTGAAAGCCAGGACTGAAAAGCACGTTTTAATCAAAGTATGCTTGATTGATTTTTACGCAATTCTGCCATCATCAATGCTATTCCCGCCCCTCACAAAAAGAATTTTTATGGTCAACAAATTTCCTGGCGGCTTCTTCTGCACTGGCCCGGTTTTTATATGGAAGTCGTAGGGGAAAATCAAACGAAATTCTGCTATCTTGAAGGTAGCGACGCTTACGCTAAAAAAGATCAGAAAGCAAGTAACTACATTACTATCTGAACAACGACTGCCACATAATAATTACGTCAATAATTCATACACTTTCTTAATTGACTTGTATATATCAAGGTTGAGAACGGGTGTAGCAGTTTTTACTGTTTGCTTCGAACTATAGTCCTTGTGAAAGGCATAGATTTATCTCTTCTCCCACAGCAATTGATAAATAGCTGAGCCCAATGGACTTTCTAGCTAGACTTGGATGGCAACTAGTCTAGGAGACGGATAACTATGATTCCAAACCAGGGAGTGGAGCCCCCTTAAGACGGCTGGATGCCATCTTTGACTTCATTACGGTAGTTAGTGCCTAACGAATTGCTCTGCCTTCCTTTTGACTCCATGAGTGACGTCAAGAAGGGAATTCTCTCGACTGGGCATCGTAGGAACCCCATACACCCCCATGCTTGCACCTTAAAGACGTCACCAATGTAGTTCTAGTGTCTACTGTGACAGACGGAGGTATTCGTCTTCATTACTAGGATAGTTGTGGGAATATGCTTGCCCCAGGACTCAGTCGCCAACGGTTTGGCGGTCAACCAGCATGGCAAGCCAATGACCAGACGTTTTGTCAAGATACCCGGTGATGTGACAGAGCGAATGAGGAGTGAATCTATACCTTTTACATGAGCATCATTGTGAAGTGAGGATGAGCTGTCTCAACCGGAATTTGATTCCATTTCGTGGGCTGGCAAATGCTACGAAATACACGCTCATTGAGCTGGAGTAGGAGGTTCTTCCACATATATTGTATTGTAACAATTTCAATACATTAAAACGCAGATTAAAGAATTAATAAAATCAAAAGCAGAATTTCTTTTTATGATGAAATACACAATCAAATTATAGGCATACATATATATTGAATACACGTAAGATCATAAACATAAAAAAGTCAGGGAGAATATTTTGATGACTGAACAATCATGTTATAATATTACGAGGTATGGCTCGAACGTATGCAGCCATGTTGTATGTCTAGAGCAGCGGTGGAGAACCTTTTTATTCTTAAAGACCAAATTGAAATTCATTGTCTTCTAATAAGGCCGCACTCAAGAAATGTTTACTACGTTCACAGCTAAATCTAAAGTTCTTAACATTTGGTTAATAACCTATGTCCTAATTTAATTAAAAGAAAGTAAAAACTGTAACCGTTTAATGACTTTGATAGATTAATCTTTGGGAAGTATCAGGTTATAAAATAAAGGTTTCCAATTTTAATTGGTCCTCCAGGTGCATATCTGTTGTTTGGGCTCTCAAAGAGGTCTTAATTTGGGTGGGATACGAGAAAGTGGATTCACAACGATACGTTGTGGAAAAACAAGAAATCACTTGACGAGCATGTTCCCGGACATTATATTCAACTGGAGCTTTTCAAATTTCAGTTGGATCTTTCCTGCTATCAAACATATATTTCAAAATGTTATCTTTAGAGAGCAGAATCAACTCCATTTGCAACTCTTCTGGTGCCTCAGATACATCAACTACATCGGATTGAAAAGCTAATTTCAGAATAGTATCATGCTTTTCGGCATCTGTGTATCGTTTGCTGTATGCTTTGATTAATGTCAATAACTAATTTTTATTCCTAAATAAATTATTGGAATACTCCTCATCTTCCTTAATTACTTTTGTTAACTCAGGAAATCGTTCTTCAGAAAGTTTCGACTGAGTAAGAAGGGATCTAAAAAAAATTAGCTTCTTTCAAAATGCCTTTTTGCCACATGACATATAGAGATTTACACTTACCTTGCAAAGAAACGTTCAAGTAATTTTGCTTTGTAATTACATTACATAGAAACGTGACATTTCCGTGGAAATCTTTAGGAGATAATTCACAATGCTGATTCCTTTCTTGAAAAGAAATTAATTGATTATTCTCGTAAAGATAACATTTTTACTAATACCTGTCCTTGCGATAAGCAGAGCACTTTGGAATCATAGGGTAATTCAACACTAATTATCTCATCATTCATCATTTGTCGAAACTGTCGATGTCGCGTTCCATTTCCTCGAATATAGTTCACAATACCAATAATTTTCTCTAAAGTTTCATTTAAAATATTTGATTCTTAGACATGATGGGAAGGAAAATAAATAAAGAGTTAATCAAATAAACACCAATCGATAGAAACACAGACATGTACGACACGCCTGGAAGTGGACTAGGTACTAACTGATAATAATTAATAACTCACTTGGTACACAATATTATTCCAATGTAAATTTATGTCTAAAACATTATATTCGTGACTATTTTTCATTTATAATCGTCCATGTTGTGAATAAGAAATTTGTATAAAAGAAATTCAGAATGTCTCCAAGGCCGTAAAAGGCCGCACGTGAAGGTCTAGAATGCCACATGCGGTCTTAAGGCCGCGGGTGCCCGGACCCTGGTCTAGAGAATCGGCCGCGCATCTTTGATATGATTTTGCAACCGATCAGAGAGGACGTTACTCGCATACCGGAGCTGACACCTTCCCTTGGGGTTACACATTCGTCAGTGGGACGCCATTGAGTGATATTGTGTAATAATGTAACCACCGCATTTATAAATATTTAAGGGGTCATATGTGAAGGTAAATTATTTTAACCGTAAGGGGTCAAAAGTGAAGGAAAACCTTTTCCCCCTAGAGGTATCAGGAATGAAGGAAAATGGACACCTTTTTGACCTTCAATGGGTCAAAATGAATGGAAACATTTTACCTTTAATGGTTAAAATAATAATGGAAATCTTTGTCCTCCCTTAATGGGTCAACATTGAAGGTAGACTTTTTCTCCCTTTAAGGGCTCAAAAGCTAAGGGAGACTTTCCTCCGCTAAGAGGTAAAAGGGGAAAGTATACATTTGTTTCAATTTCATGGGGTCCAAGTGAATGTAAAGGTGTAAAAAATAAAGGAAAATGTTGTACTCTTTAATAATTCAAAATTGAAGGTATACTCCCCCCCCCCTAAGCGGTGAAAAGTTAAGGGAGACTTTCCCTCCTTTAATGGGGTAAAAATTAAGGTGTACTTGTTTTCACTTTTAAGGTATCAAAAGTGAAGGGAATTCGTTTTATTTGTCGGAAATTCATTGTACTTCTTCTTAAATATGTACTCATGCGTAGATGGGTACGTCAGATAGTATTAATATGAACTGCCATACTAAATCTACAATATATCCTTTTTTTCATTAATCGTAAAGATACAATATATTTTACCAAATCGTAAATACATTCACCATCTCACTGAATTTAGAAAAAGAAATGATTCTGTTAAAGATAGATTATCAAAGAAAGGTATGTTCAGTTACTCAATTTGTCTTCCTTCATTTTTCAAGGAAATGACCATTAGGGAAAATATAAATTCGGCTAACAAAGAATTCGGCCAGGCGGTGTTTGGCAAATGCAATTCGGGTTTATGAACCGGAGATATAGATAGATAGCCAGCCAGCTAGCCTCAGGCACAGTCACATAAAAACTGAAGAAACCTATGTCAACAGTTTTAGTTGATGGTTTCTAATTCAAACTCTGTAATAAAAAAATATCTAGTAGAAATGAAGTATACTTTCGATGAAAATAATTTGATGAATAATAGTTTGGTTCATCCTTATCCAACTGAACTGTGCAAAACATCCCCATTTTCTGCGTAAACAAAAAACAATGAAATCCCTTTTTTAACAATGACTTTGTATAATCCATCATCATGGTTTGATATGGTATTGACAGATACATGTTAATAAACAAAAGCAGCGGTAACAACAGAAAATATGGAGTCTTAGCGTAGAAAGACAACAATGATTAAATTCGTTCGTCTTTCTCTTTCTAATGACCGGAAGTCACATGATTGGCAAGACTTTGTTACACAAATATCGGCCAATGAAAATTTTATAAAGTATGTAAAACATTCCGCGGAGCAGTATTTTTTTAATTACCTTATTTAATTATTCAGTATTGGTACGTTTTAATGACAAAATCTCGATCTCTCACAATTAGTGAAAGAATAAAAAGCTTTTTTTAAAAATCGAATTAATCGAAATAATTAAAAGCATGTTAATGTTAATAATGTTTTTCTTTTTACGGACGATAGCCATAAATATAATTCCAAGAAGAGCAATATTTTTTCTTTATCTTTTAGTTTACTTAATCTCTAAGTAAGGCTTCTGTTCCGAACCTCGGTAGCTGGTTTTTTTCGAAAAAGTAAACAGAATTTATTTTGCAATGGGCTTTTCTTTTTCTATCTGTACAAATCATTATCTCATAAATATTATAAGTAAAAAAAGATCATCAAATTAATTAAGGGGGTTAAATTATAGAGATCAGAATGAAAACTTTGTTTTCGCCCGAAATTTCGAATGAAAACTTCATTTAAAATAAATTACGTCCTTTACTACAAATGTTCTCCGGGTGAAAATTTTGGAGAATTTTCTAATGCAAATTATTATGTATAATCTTTAACTCACATTGCCACAACTTTTTACACTATCTATTTTCAAAATATCTCCAGTTCCATAAAGTTTACAGAAATAATTTTTATATCAGATTTTTCTTCAATACTTCTTTTTACTAATGACACAACGATTCCGACGATAACATTAAATGGATTCGATTTTGGCGGGTTGCTTTTGCTTTTTATTCATAAGCTGTTGAATTTCGGTATGTATGCGCAGTCAACGGAAATACCTAATTAAAGGGGTCATACATGCATACGTTATTTCTCTCGCCTGTTGTTGGGCGGTAATCAATTAAAAAAAAAGTCGGAATTTCGAAAATAAAACGTGACCGATGCCGGACACAAACTAAGGAACACATTTCGCATAAACTTATATTGTAAATTGACCCCACCACCCATACTTCTTAAATACCCGGACTGTCAACTCCAGCCTACGGTAAAATTAGCGTAGGCCGAACAAACCGTCCAATACTGCCGTGCTCCAAGAATATAAGTCTTCTTTAGGCATATAGTGATATATCTTAATAGTGTACATCAATTTGGGCCCAAATCAAGGTCTCAATAAGGGATTTGGAGCAAAGAAACACATTTTTTAACAAAAAATCGCATTTTTGCCGCAAAACGCCATTTTTCTGATATGTTCTCTGTTTAATGTCTTATTTGTTGGTAATGAGTGGGCAATGTTGCATCTTTATATTTAAGAAGTCTGTGGACTCTCTCAGACCAGGTTAGCCGGGAGAAACATAAAGACCAGCGCAATACAAAGAAAAGAAGACTTAGATCAGACCAGTAACTACTCATGTATATGACTTTTGGGTTCCTTGATTTCATTCACAAAATTCCTATTTGAATTGGTCTTTTAACTTCATTGGCAGGTCCGACCGATAAGGGGGGGTGGGTCAGGCCAGGGCCCCCCAGAATACTACTAATAAAATTTGACATTTTTCCCATACAAAATGTTGACAAGGGAGGGTGGGGTGGGGGGTAACATTTCATGCAAAGATTGTTGACATAATATGCGAACATTTCCTTATCAGTCGGTCCTGATTGACGTATATTACTAAGTCTTCTCAATATTTTCCATTAGCTTTGAGGAATATGTCTACCATATTGAATTGCCAGATTAAAATGATCTTTTATTACCTATAAATATAAATGTCTTACTTTTTGGTAATGAGTGGGCATTTTTATATTAACATTTACCAATTTTGGTCGATATTAACCAGAGGTTGAGGCGTGATTGCCAATTTTTTACCAAAACAGCACACATTTAAAAAAAAACAAAAGCTTACGTTTCCAAACTAAAAAACGTTATTTTCGGGTATTTTCATTTCTTAATGCCCCATTTATAGGTAAGAAAAGATCATATTCCTCAAAACTAATGGGAAATATTGAGAAGACTTAGTAATATACGTCAATGAGGACCGACAGATAAGGGAAGTCCGCGTTGTCCGCTGGAATACCTAGTAACAAGATTGATCAATGAATAGGTTACCCTTCTCGCCTTGTGTTAGGCGGTGATCGCTAAAGAAAATTCCGGATTTTGAATTAAGAAATAAAATTTAAAAAAAAAACAAAAAAAACAAAAAAAACAAAAAAACAACAACAACAACAACAACAATCAGTGAGCGATAATGTTTGTAGACTTAGTAGTGGAAATATCAACAACACATTAATTAAAACAATTACAATTTTCAAATTAAATATTTTGGTTAATCATAGCAAGATTATTTAGAACTGATTCTTCTTTTCGACAATAACTTTCAACAAAGTAATACAAATGATGAAGTTAGTGAGAGTCCCGAGAAGACTGTTGGAAACAGTCTAATAAGAGAATAGGTACAGAAGAGAAAATAAAGTTTGGTTGTTAAAAAGGAGGGATAGGAAAGTAAAAATACAATTAGGTAGTTCAATATGAGGGGAGGGTGGTTTAGGGGGGAAACGAAGGTAGTTTAATAAGAAGTTAGAAAATGATAGGGGTGTATGGCTGCTAATGATAATATAAGTGTGAGACACCCGGCTTTCAGTACATTTGAGACTATCATATGGATTTTCATATTTGGTTGCTTTTGTTGGGGATCTAGTGACAGAAACTCTCCTGAGTCCATTGCAACCAGGATGCTATCTGAATAGTTTCAATTCTCTCGCCGATTTGGAATTTGTCCAGTAATTTTGGCAGGGATTTCGGAACAGTTCCAAGTGCTTTATGATTATTGGTACAATCATCACATTCATATTCTATTTTTTTTCTTCTTTGGCAAAATCTTCATATTCACCCAAATGTTCCCTTTCTCCCAGTAGTCTCTTGGCACGGTGACATCCACACTTTGACTGATCATCGTGTCTGTGTTCACGATGACTGCATTTGATCTATTGACCTCTATAGTGTACCGTGTGAATTTCGAAGTCCAAGAGGATTTTATGTCTATTCCAGGATAGAACATCCTATACTATTTTTATATGGCCAAGGGCAGGTCATTTGGACGATCGCAGTGTATGTCTTTCTCTATTCTGTTGTGTCAACTTTTGTATTCATTTTGAGCTAGCGTGCTGCATTCATTTATGATATGGTTTACCGCCTCATCTTTTTCCCCACAAAGGCGGTGTTTGCTATTTTTCCTGGTTCTCTCTATTTTTGCTTTAACCCATCAACTGCAGATGACTGACATTTACGTTATTGCAGTTCTATGGCTCAACTGCAAATAACGAAAGTTTCCATCTGTCACACATTGAACCATTCCACTTAAAGTTGCGCACAATTTGTTCTGTTGACAACATAAAAGTTTCTCTCTTTATATATTAAAATGAAAGAGCCCATTATTTACAACAAAAAATAACACTGTTCTGCTTATTTTGCACCACCCTGTATCATCAAAGTTAGCGCTGCATTTATAACATGGAAACTGAGCTGCCCTTGCCGTAATACATGTGTTAATATAATTGGTCCTGATACATTTGTTTTGGGCTGCAACGATTAGTGATTCGATTTCTCTTGTCATGTGTCCTCTTCGTATCAATGCCCATGGTTGTTTGAAATAATGTTTATCTGCCTTATAAATTCTCGGATAAGAGTTTTCTTTTCAAATATTTTCTCATTAGCCTTTACATATATGACAGTAAGTCGCCACAGAATCTGACGAATAACAAGCTAAATCCTCTAAATACATGTTTTGTGTTTGTTCGAATCGTGTGCCAGTTTGCTGTGATCACAGGCGTGTGTATGTTCGTGAAAACAACATCGCCGATATAATGTAGCTCACTTTTCATACAAAGAGGATTTATGTCGGCAACATTTACATTAAAAAGAAGAAGAAAAGAAACACATCAAATGCAACAAATGCAGGTCTTCATCTGGAAATAACTAAAGTACATGAACTCAAACACAAAGATATCAATTAAGAAAAAATCCAATCTTATTTTTACAAGAACACAAAGACATAATACTTTTCTGTTTTGGTGAGAGCATATTTAGCCTCTCAGACAAAAAGCCTGAATTGATTTCCTTCTTTTTTTGTTTTATTATTATTTTATATTGCTATATTTGCTGTTCAGGGTATTAAAATTTCACATGTCAATAGGTGCGTCAGTATTGAGATGCCTTCTTGAGAATACTAACACTTGCGTATCGAAGTGAACAGAAAATGTCAATAGAGTCTTAACTGCTTGAAAGAGATTTTTCATCCCATCAAATTACTACCTTTTTACTTTTTTAAAACTCTGACAAGACTTTTTTTCTTTCACGTCACTACAGACACCCACATCCATCGATTCGTTTCCATATTGTGTAAATATGTCTGCATTACGACCTGTTTATTGAGACGCTGCAAAAATGTTCGCATGTTAGTGCGTGCGCGTATGTCTCTGTGTTAAGATGTGCAAAAAGGATATTTTGTTGGGTGTGCACATTTGTGTCATAGTGTATTTGGAATTCTATGTGTTTCTGTTTTGTTCGGATATTTTGTTGCTTTTTAGAGAGAATAAATGTGATGTTTGTTAGCGACAAAGATATAGAACCTTTCTTTAGAGCGAGGCATTCTTAAGTATGTTTCAGAAATATTTGGTTATAATTACACATGAATATATCTGCCTCTCGCTCTCTTATCTTTCTCTCTCTAGTACACGCTGTGTGTGTG
>VCCN01001361.1:5593907-5604027 GCA_006491835.1 Architeuthis dux | reverse complement strand
AATTGTGATAGAGAAAACCTATTTAGTTAATCACCTATATTTCAATTTTTGATGGAACATTCATTTCAACAAGTTTCAGAGCTCAATCTGTATGTTGTATTTTCCAAATCTGAAATTTAGATATTATCAGAGATTAGAAAGTATGGCAACATTTACTGACGGATTGAAGAGGTCGTCTATAACTACAATAACATCATTGTAAATATATGAAAAGGAACTTCCAGTGTTGAAAACGAAGAAGTATATATGCTGATATTAAATCTTCTTATAAATTCAGAATTTTAAATATACGAATAGTAAGTGAAAAAGCCAAACTATTCAGGAATATTCTTTTTTTTCATAAATCCATATCTGTTGCTTTGTATCATATTGTTTGTTTAAAACAAGCAGACATATAAGTTGTGTACTGGTAACACAGACAGAAAAGTGGTAAGTTAGGTTCTGTGTGTGGTTGTGTTCGCTGATTTAGGCAGGCAACTGCTGCTGGTAAAATCATTACTACTTCTACTGCTGATGTTTCAATGGTGTTGCCCTATTGTTTAAAATAAATAAATACAAATCAGACAATATGAAGACTTGTAGAAAATCAACAAATATCTATTTCGTTGAGGTATGCGTGCTTTTTAAAAATAAATATATTTATACCAAAATATATATGTGTATGATTTATACATACGTACATAAACCCTTCATTTGCACGGGTACTATGCTTGCATTTATATAATTGAAAAAAGGCTAATTCCAGTTACAGAGATTATTGGCTTCAGAACATAGAGTACTAGAATAAAATGCCCCAATGAAATAAATATGGCACAGGAAATATTGGCGTAAGGAGCACATCAGTGTCGAAAGCGATGTCGATGACAACATTTATGATAATAATGAGGTCAAGGAATCTGGCAAATCCCAACCCACGCGAAAAACGAAAACGTCTAAGTGAAATGTGAATTCAACTGTCCTACCGGTATCTACTTATGGAAATTCACTCTCACTGAGTTGGCCAATTTATGGTAATATATACATCAAATACCGTCGACTGTCGGTATTTAAACTCTGTGTCAAAATTGGATAGACATTCTGCCAGTTATTCGGCATTGCCTTGCGTATTCATTTCTTGCTGAGTAATTACGTACTGCACTCCTTGTACAGCGTAAGACCCAATTTATTTTGCACCGTTTGAAAACGACTCAATGCAGACGCTACTGCCGACGTATCTTTTGCACGTCTACAAATTTGTAACAATCTAGACTGCGTGGTCATATATTTCTATTAAAAATATCAAAGGATAAAAGATTCATTACCTAATAACCTTCAATAATCAAAGGGAATTTATTCATTAAATTGTTCATTCATAGTTTTTTGACCGGGTGATTGGGAAGACGCCATATTGAATAAAGAAGTTAGATGCCAGCACGACGCTATGAAATATTTGAGAACACTTTGTGAAAATTATTCTAAAGTGAGTCATTCCTATTGTAAATTCATGTATTTAGCTTAGAAGATAATTTTCCTTTTTTGGTACGCTTTTAAACAAAATAACTTGTCTAAGTTTTCAGCTCGCGAAACAGCTTTTCCTTATTAGCAGGATTCTTTGTGGACTGTTGTTGAGGTTTCGATATAGTGATTGATCAGATTATGTTTGTGAGAGTTAGAATTACCTTTATGTTTAGTCCCATTTTTAAGGTACACTGTAGCCTTTGGTATTAACAATAAACAGAGTCTTCAATTCACCAATAGCTTTTATTTTATACTTCTTGAATATAATACTACAATAGTACTTGCCTATCTCGCTGTTTCACGATATTATATCTGTTAATTCTGATAAACAAAAGAAAGTCAATGAAAAGGCTTTTGAATACTTGCTTTCAATTATGTTAATATCCTAAGTTAACTTATAGACGGATCAAGCCATTCATCTTCGGAGACATATTCTCTCCATCAGCAGTTCAAACAACCATTGATGGCAAACCTGACAGAATATATACAATAATAAATATAAGGCCCTTGATAGCATAGAAGGAACTATGAAAAGAAAATGTGGATGGTTGGAGACCATGTGGTAGTTGTGAAAGCACAATTAGTTTTAGTCATACAGATGAATGCTATAAACACCAAATATTGCGTAATGGTGAGTGGGACCCGTATTTAGTTCAATTAAAGCCAGCATTCTTAATTTGATTAAGTTAAAAGCCGCAGTGTTAATTTGATTATGTTGGAACCAGAAAAACAAAAGTCTTCTCACGGTACGAGAAAAAGACATATCCTCACTAGACTGGATTAAGTGTCAAAGGTCGCCGATCGGCGTCAGTAACTTCAAATAAGAATATTAACCACGACAACATTCAGTGTGGAAACGACGGACAAAAAACGATTAAGGACCAGTTCCCGCTGCGTGAGCGGTGATAGGATTTCTGTGTGATTAATTGCTGGGCGGAATATAGATGGATATATGTAATAGGGGTGTGTGTCAAAAGGTGGCGATACTAAGTCAATAGACAGGTTTAAATAATAATAGTAAGAGGGAGTCAGAGAGAGAGACAGTCAGTCTGGCGCAGTCTGTCGCGTTGCACGTGGCCTTTGGGCCACGTAAAGTCAAGCACCCGTGACTAGCAGATAGCATGAGTTCATCATTCCCTTTCTTTCTATTAATCTGCAAACAAGTCGATCGCGTGTTTTGTTACTATATGTGTTGAAACTGCTATGTCTGAATGTGTTTACGAGACGAGAAAATTATGGCGGAATAAAAGAACAGTTTGGATTCCTTGTTTCCAACAACGTCGTGTGTCTATTCTTCTTTAATGCAAGTCCTGCATTCACTGAATTGCATGCTGCATGTTATCCAAATAAGTAACAACCGTTGTGCTTGTTAATTTGGTCGCCGGATTCGAGGCGTCATCGTCTTTCCTGGCACCGATCGGCTAAATGTGCACATATTGTGCTACACGACCAGAAAATACCATTGAGAATACAACGCTCAAAATACTTCGGGGCGTTAACATTCAAACGGATCGTTCAATCAAATCAAGGATACCCGATTTATTATAATGAACAAACGAATGAAATTATACAAGATTATACAATGGTCTTTCTAGTGGACAACAGGTTGAAACAAAGAGAGAAAGATACGATAAATAAATATCAGGATTTATGAAAACAGCAAAAGATGTGAAACCTGAAGAGCGTGCCCATATTCATTAGCGCACTTGGAACATTCTCAAAGACTCTTGGAGATAGATTACAGGAATTTGGCATCCACATAACAGTTACGACAAAACAAACAATTGTATTACGACAGCCAGGAAGAATACTGTGGGAAGTATTGGGATTTAAGATAGATATAGCAATATTAATGATAAGTACAGGTTGAATACCCCTATCCAAAATGCTTGGGGCCTAAGGTGTTTCGGATTTCGATTTTTTCGGATCTTGGAATATGTACATATACATCTTTAATGCTAATGGATTGTATGTGCTGATGTAGCCGAAACTGCTGCTGGTAAATCGATGCCTCCTTCATCCTTATGTTGGCATTGTACTTTGTGGGTAAATGAATGATAATTTATTTGACGACAACATTTCATTAATTCACTCGAGTAACATATTGTAGATGAAAATTAGTTAATAATAGTCAACTGTATGATAAATCTTGTTTAATCTTGATATTCTTGAACCCTGTATTTAATTATTCTGAATTTTATATAAAATGTATGCAAATGAGCAAGATGTCGATTATTTGTATGTAGATATATAATACCAATGGCAGAAAAGAGTGCCACCGTTCATAAAATATACTAGCTGAATAATTAATATTAACAGTAATATATTGTGTCTTAGTTGTAGATATTATACTATTGCAACTGATAATTCTAAACAATTTAAACTAACATTCTTTTTTTGTTTTTGTAGATCAAGCAGGCTTTTCACAACTTCCCAATATTGGTGTAACGCAATCTTTCTTAACGTCCCCCCACAATTTGACCATATGTGCAACTGCAGTGAGTTCCAAAACTATTATGCAAAAATGTTATATCATTGTAAATTTAGTTTCACAAAAGAAAAAAAGAGATTAACATAAAAATATTGACAACACCGACCTGCGCCAGCCTAGCATAAATGAAGACATTCTGTTTACTAGTAAATACACGGAAGCCATTTTTGTTATAGCCTTGCATTTTAAAAATGCCAAATTATTAAGTAACCACTGCAAGATAATTAGATTATAGGTCGTACACGTTATTTATCGCGGTGTGAGTTGAATTCTATCGCCACACAGATTGAAAAGGCAGTACAACCCTTGAAATACCAAACATGGACCCTCAGACAGAGGGGAAATACGTTGAAGACCCTGGTGCATCATGTAAAACATCGGATAATGTAAAGTCCAGGATAATAACACAGCGGGAAGTCTCTCGAACAGCAACACTATATGGAGTGCTTCTGTATAATTCTGAAGTGAGGTGGCTCAGTCGGGGGAATGTTTTGAGGAGGTGTTTTGCTTTGAGAGAAGAAAGTGGATTGTTCTTGGCAATAAAAGGAAAATATGTTCCCGAGTTAATTGATCCAATCTTTGTCTCTAAGCTTGCATTCCTCACTGACCTGACTGACCATCTTCTCAAATTGTTTGCCTCATCCTTGCAAATGCTGGCCATGTTTAGAAGCACATACGTTTGTGAGCAGTTGTTCTCAACAATGAAAATAAATAAATCTGCGTTGCGCTCAAGACTAACTGATGTACCTTTACACTCAGTGTTGAGGCTGGCTAATTTACGCGATGTGAAGCCGAACATTGAATTCCTGGTTGTTGCTAAACGTTTCCAGAAATCATTTTCAACATGAACTGGGTGGGATCAAATGAAGTTAATTACAACTCTATTTAATCTTTCTTATAAGTCTGAATTCAGTAAACAAATATTTTTTTAAATTATTTTTATTCACATTTTGTACTCATTCACATATCCCACTTATTATCATATGAGTATTCATTTTGATGAATAAATAAATAGCAGCCTATCTGCTGTATTGCAGATTAGCATTATAACTGGTGGTAATCACCGCCCCCCATCTCTTTTGGCCCGCTGTGCCTCTACCCCAGGACATAATGGCCCTTTTGTGTCCTTGAGTTTGAGACCTCTGGTGTAAATGATATATCTTTTTTCCGACCTTCATCATCTTACTATAATTCACCAAATTTCCGTCCGTCTGTCTTTCTTAGCAGAATTAAAGAACGGCCAGCGCTATGGTCACCAAATTGGTGTGGTCATTAAGAAGACCCCGAAGCAGGTGTTTAGCAAGATGTTTATTGAAAACCACAACACCAGAATACGTTTTTAGTGGTGAGTTCAATACACAATGTAAGTTTGTGCTAAACTGGTCCATTATTTTGTGTATGGTTATGTTGAAGCTTACCTAACATATTTACGATCACTTTAATTCACCAAATATCTGTCCGACTGTTTTATCAAATCTCAGGAACAGCCACAGCAATAGGCACCAAATCGTCTGTGGTTTCTAATGGGACCCTGGAGCATGTTTCTCGCATATTACTCTTTGACAATTCAAAACAAAAGAATTGTGTGGTCTGCATTCGCGCTCTCCACGATAATAATCATATGATTTCCATGTATCTATCCATCTGAATGATACTAAAAGTCTGATTCTATTCATGTGTATATGACAAAGTAGTAAACATTGTGCATTGTAGCCAGTGTTACAGAATCCAGGTAAACCTGAAAAAACAGTTTTGATATCTAAAGACCCCACAAGCGTTCCGCAGGAAATAGCTTGAAAACCCATCCTTAGGGTGGGTTTTCAGCTAGTAATGATATAAACATACACGCTTTCTCTTTTGTCGCATCACTGTTAGGGGTAGGGGAGATCGGGGCTAGTTGGGTACATGGGAAGGTTGAGTCATTTGCTTTAATTTTTGTTTCCACCACTTGTTGGCGCCATTTTTAGCCTCATTTTGAGCTGAACAATTTCGATCATGTTCCTACTAAGTTTGAGTCGTATGTGTTGCAAACACGACTGGTTCCTCATGAAAAACATGTTTTCACCCTGGTAAGTAACTTTTTCACTTTGACAAACGAGTGCCAAGTTCAACCACACAGGTTGATGATAGCATAGTCTTTGTTTATAGAAGTGGGAATAAACAGTATATATGTTGCATTTCAAGCGCCTTTAGTCAGAATATTATCTTGGAATATAATCTAAAGAACACCATGTGTTGGGGGCTGGTTGGTACATTGTAAGCTGGGATAATTGGTACGCTGTAATTGTATGCAATCGAGTCAGAGGAACAACAAAAAGCCTGAAAACAAGTCATTGGTGTCATCATTCTTTTGTTGTTGTTGTTGTTGTTATTCCCACTGGTGTGGTATGTGTGTACACGTTGTACACGTTGTACACGTAAGTCAAAAATTAACAACTATTCCAGGTCTCCCTATATGCATATGACATTTTCAACAATGTATTTTTACAGATAATAATAAAAACATACAGTGAGTAATGCATATGTGTCTGGCGGTGACGATAATTAGTTTGGATTAGGACTTGTTTCGTCTTTCACCGTGTGTGATGTAAATGTAATTTCACGTTCCTTTCACAAAGATAACATAGCTTTTACTATAGTCCAAATGAGTTAAATGCCTTGGAAATCGGATCCGTCTCTCGTCTTTTAATCATACTTACAGTGAGGTCAGGTGTGGAATCTTTCACTTGTCCTGCTGATTCAGATTTTGGAACATTTTCGGATAAGCGGTACTCAACCTGTAGTATTATGTATTAATTATTGTGTTTTCACATAAGTAGAATATGTAGATCAAGTGACAACGATTCAACTCAATACTCTAGAAATACTGTCAGTATTTCTGATTGTTCTAGTTATATTGCCATCTGGATGATTTCTATTCTATCTAGGATTTCCGATTCTTTCAATCTTTTTGCAAGGATATTTGGGTCAGTTACAAGAACACATATAACGATCATTACAATCGCCGCCTTCATGTTCCACCTTTTTTCAGTGCCAGATATTTTCTTAGCTTTTTACTCAATGTGTTCTGTTGGGACAGCGACATCCACTATCTGGCAAATCTTCAATTTGTATACAATTGATAGTTCCAGTTTCAGTCTCTAAACTTGCTGATCAATTTGAATTTTGAAATCCCATAATGTTAATGATGTAATACTTGTATACGAAGGAGTTGTTATTGGTGAGTGGAACGTCTCTTTTTCCCCTCTAATTCTTCATACCCTACATGATTATGCTAAATATAAAAATATTTTTTGCAAATGTTCTCAATGATGTTATAATTAGAAACTAAAAAACAAAAAAACAAAAAACTGTGTAACGATACTACAACAGTTTTTACATTCCAACCTCTGAATATTCAGTTAAATTTAAAACTTTTAAATTATGCATTGATGCAAGCTGTATGTTCTTTTTTAATACATATTGTATTATTTCCTTAATTTAGCCTGAAGACATAATGGTTTTCAGCAGTATATATTTGAGTCTTCAATTTTTTCCTTCCTTCACTTACGAGTTCTAAACTGATTATTGTCTCACACAGCCGATCGATAGAAGAAAAAAAAAGGAAATACGTATATTCATCGAATTGGAAAATGGACACTTAATCCTGTAATGCTTGTCTCTGTCATGTCTATAGATTAAAATTTACAATATAAAAGAAAGACAGAAAGAAAGAAAAAAAGATAAGTAGAAAGTGAAAAGAAAGAGTAAATTTAAATAGAAAAGAAAGTAAAAAGAGAGACAAGAAAAAGGCATGTGTATAACAAATCGCAGCTTTTTAGTGGACTAAATGCTTCCATATATGACAGTCTCTCCTGGATAACAGATTATTAAAAGGTTTATTACGATTTTACTACGAATATATAACGTAAAGAAACACTAATCAACAAGAAATCTGTATTTTTTATCACTATCCCTACTAAACTTGCGAATGTTAATGCTGATAAGTGAACGTAGCATATTAGATAAGAAGGTATATGTAACTAGATAGGAACGTTGCTCTGGGATTGTACACACACCTGGGATTTGCCTATGCATACGAATGATATAAACGCAAACCATAAGTCGTCCTAGAGAATAGGAAAAGTAACATACTCTGCGATTTGTAATTCAAAGGATTGACTTCATCCAGGTTCGGAGACCAGATGGTGTCATCATGACTTGAATCTTTAAAAAAATATAGCTGTCATATCTTTTCAACATGTCACCGAGTGAAGCTAGAATAATCTGAATAAATATTAAAATAATACAGAATAATTGCGGAATATGAAGTTTAATACTGTGCCCATTCTTACTGGAATGTTCAGAAGCCTTAAAAATAGATTGAAAGAATTGGAAATCGAAGAAAGCCTTTAAGATATCCAGATAACTAACATCAGTAACAGTACTACAGGGGAAGTGATGAAATATTGACATTTCCTGTCACTTTCTTCGGCGAGACCAACATGATAATCCTTGCATGTAAATTCAACGAGTACGAAATAATTATTATTATTAACTGAGCAATTATTAAGACCTAGCCGAGAACTCAGATAATTGTAGTCTATGTAGGTGAATGTCTTGTCCATTAATGTATATGTTCTTGCGATTTCAATTAAGTAATTGCTACTAAGTATTAAGTGCCCATTCGTTTTTGCTTGGGCTCCAAATATCACATTATTACTTAATCGGCCCATTTGCAATATGTGAATTAGACTTAGAGGCGACAAGCACCCGAAAGTGCGTAACCCACCTCGCCCGGTGCTATTTCCCCATAGCCGATGCTAGAGATAGATGTATGCCTTCCCCAAGGGCATTACTGCGAAATGAACACAAACTGTCCTTGCTGGAGTTTGAACTTGGCTCGCCGATTCAATTTCCCGTGCCAATACCCGCTCGGCCACCAGCACCCGAAGTTTCTATCAATACATTGAAATTCTCTCCTACTCTTTACAATATAATTTTGTTCAGCATGTGATCCTGGCAAAACTCAAAATAACATTGTACAAACTATACGTAAGTGTTGGAAAAAATGGCTATTTATAACATGTATCTGCTTATGCAATAACGTCTTGCAAGTTAATACAGGGAATTTAGTCATAATATTAGTGCAGCATATCCGTCCAAAGCATCGAAGTGTAGCTTTTTTATGGTCAATGTCTTGAACCCCAGCCAACATATACTACAGCGCAGTTATTCCCCTTGGGATTACTTCAAGACATCGATCTGCAGCACACAAATTAAATCTGTCATTCCATTTCAAGAATCATTCAGTTATGTTGCCGTTTTGATTTGAAAGGTTACAGTCAGAGTCGTAGACAGCAGACAACAGATAAAGTTATAACCTTTGCGTTCAATCTATTTAGTGGTGTGTGAACCTTCACAGTCGGTCCGGTTCCTTTGAGTTCAAAGAATAGTTTGCAGAATACATCTTGCAGTTCCAACTGAAACCTACTAAACATTGAAATATAGATCGAAGTCGGCAGCATAAGATGATAAATTACTTAGTTTCGATCGTTAACTTTGGGTGGTTTCTTTCGTTGATTTGTCACCGTAAGCGTTCTTTAATCCGGAAGCAAGAAATTTGGGATTTCGGGCGTAAATGCTGAGAAGTTTTTCAACTGAAAAGTTGTCGTTGGTTTGCAGTAAATCTTTCAAACATGACATTCTCCATTCACATTTTAGATTCTAGTCAATATTCCAACCGTTTTTTGGTACTGGTGTCTTCAGATTTATGTTGTCTTATCATACATTCCTCGCATAACATGTTCCGATTTCAAATTAAATTTCGAGATTTGGACGTGAATTGAGCTCATATCCCACACCTTCAAATCTTGCTGTGTCATGTATCAACGCCCACATTGATGATGCATCTGTGTTAAGGGTGACACAGACTAACAGCTGGGCGATAAGATAGTCACTTTCTTCTCAGCCTACTTCATGTCAGGCTTGTAACAAGATATTTCCTTCAAGATATCTGGCGATGGAATGGAGTGCTGAGACAATGGGTACATATTTTCCCCATTAGGCATTAGTGTTTAGTAAATACAATCAGCCGCTACTTCCATCCCTCACAGATCGGAAGGTAGGAATCGTATTTAAAAAAAAAATAAA
>VCCN01001361.1:5509073-5520341 GCA_006491835.1 Architeuthis dux | reverse complement strand
ATATATATATATTGAAATACTATTAGGTATTCAATGACTGTATTAATCACTATTTTTAGCTTCTTGACTGGCAAGAGGGATTCGATTGATTTTATTTATACGATGCCTGACTGGGTTTTGTGCGATACAACTTCAGACAAATAAAAACCTTCATTAAAATATATTTTTGAAGTTAAAATTTGTAGACTATGAAATAAAAAAGAAAACATCATAAAATGTATTGCTGGTTGCTGAGTTCAGACTTGCGGTTACAAATCAAAGATATTTAAATGTGATGCTTGCGTGGCTTTAGATCACAGGTCGAAGTGTTATTATAAAATGCGGAATTCGGTATAAATGCACGGAAAGAATAGACAAAGTGTTTGAGTTATGGTATGAAATTTCCAAGTCAACGACCCACCCTTCTCTTTGACAGACGTACACCAGTTCAATATAAAGTGTCTATAGATATTTAGTAAACTTCTGATACAGATCATTTAATATCACGAAACACAACAGTGCCAATAGCCATAGAGAGTATCTTGCCAAACAATACTCAAAGCCAGAAGCCATAACTATTTTAATTCAGCTTAGTCTGACACAAAGCCACAGTTGGATGAAACCTAGGAACGAACTCACAATTTTACTCATAGTACATGCTAAACATCGCTCCTCAGCAAGCGCCCCCATATATATTATATATCCAAGTTTTGTATAATAAATGTATGATACATTTTTGGTATTTGCTTTGTAGTTATGTAATCAGCTTAGCTTAGTCAGACACAAGGCCACAATAATAAGGCACTCAGCTTGGACTGAAATCACCACATCAGCAAATTGGTCCATGAGACAAGGTGCCTATTTATCAATGCTGTATGTACTCACATACAGATTACATAATCATGTTTTGCGTATACATATGTGGATGGATTAATAATCCGTACCCTGTCATGTGGTTATTAGCTGAATTCTGATTGGAAATTATCACGTCATGATGTTTGATCTATGCAATTAATATTCACTATTGAATTGACAAGTGCATTGACAAGGAAAGAGATCATGTTGAAAAACAATTATTGTTTTGTGTAAGATACACGCTGTTTATGTCGTGAGGCTACGGACTGATTGATATACCTACGTATTTAGGATAGTGAGGATTGCCTTGCAACCACCACTAGCAATCATGTTGGACCCAGGGGAAAGCTAGCGTCTCAAATATTGGTTTTAAATAGAGGATTGACGCAACTGGCGCAAACCGAGTCACACTAAGCTTAGTCTAGTAAATGCATATGCATTTCATCACCATCATCACCATCATCATCATCATCATCATCATCATCCGTTTAACGACCGATACGATTCGCCAGATCTCTCTATTGACAGCGTCGCGGTGCCAATATCTCATGAACTTCCTGAAGCTCGTCACGCCATCTTAATTGATGCCGTCCACAATTTCGCATATGATCTCTGGGTATCCATGTTGCAAGTTGTGGTGTTCATGCAACATGACCTTCCCTTTGGCATTTGAGGTGTCTAATGTATTCTATGATATCTATGACTCCCATGTTTTCTCTAGTACACTGTGCTGGCTTGTGATCTCTCGATGTGATGCTAAGCATGATCCTTTCTTGAGTATCGGGAGGACGCATTGGCTGTAGATCCATCTCTTCAAGAATAATGGGATTTGTGTATTCTTTAATTGTGAGCTTGCTCTAGCGAAACTCTGCCAACCTATGGTGATTCATCGTTTGATTTATCCTTCCTTTGAGGACTTCATGGGAATCCTTGTCCCAGGCATATGTTGTGGTCTACTTTCTTTAGTGTTGCATTCTCGATTGTCATCGTTGTACTTTGTCCACAACACATTTGTTGCACATGGCTCTCAAACTAAGAACCATTTGTTACACATGACATTGGTGTTACTGTACTTCATATGAAAACCTACTGTATTGCTTTCTTCATTCAGTTCGTCTAACATTCAATGTAAGTTTTATTTAGGATTTCAAATTGGTATGCATCCAACTCCAAAATCATTTGGTAGTAAATCCCGGCCTCTTTAACTTGCATAGTTTAGTGAGGACAGAGAACTGTACTCAAGAACTCAGCTTAATTACATCGCCGGTACTTGAATCACTTGCAAGAGTGACCTTGCCAGGGCAGCAATGGAAGAGCCTCATTGTGGTTAAACGGTCATAATGATTAGACGTTGACCCTACCTCTAAGGCCACATATAGACATTTTCCTAAAGATAATAACTTTTAATGATATGAATCTAACACTATAGAATGAAATCCAACGATACATGAACAAAAGACAAAGGTGGTAATGTTATTCGATCTTTTCAATAACGTTGACAAGTTATCATTTGCGAAATAATAATTGATTGTTAAAAATAGGGCACAGATTCTTACGATTCTAACAGTAATTGGCAACTGCAATATAGCTCTGGTAATCCAATTTGCTTCTAGTTTGGTACTAGTCCCAATGATTTCTACTAATTCGACGAAATTTCTAATATTTGTATTTACAAAATGTATTAAATATGTTCCTTTATATATATCACTATTACTATCAAGCCTTCACCGTCGGTTGTCTGACATGGGTCCTCCCCAATGTTTGCCACCTTGTTTACTCCTGAGCGTGACGATGCCAAAACATTTACATTTTATCCAGATCCACACGCCTATGCCGGTCATAATTTTGCTTATGATCTCGAGGTTGTCTGATATTCATGCAGCATGACCTACCGATTTCCATTTGAGTTTGCAAATGGCTTCCAGGATATCTCTGACACCTGTTTGCTATCTAATATATGTTGCTGCTTTGTAATTTTTCCAATTGATGCGCAAGCTGCTCAGATTGCACAAGTTGCGCAAGTTGCATGGGTCTTGGATTGACAGTGAATTTCATTGTTGAATTCTATGTTTCAGTTCCGTAGGTAAGTGTTGGGAGTATGCATTGGTTGTAAACCCTTCTTTTCAGACCGATAGGATCTCCTTGTTCTCGAAGTCGGAACTTGCTTTGCCGAAGGGTTGCAAACCTAGGATGCTTATTTGCTTGATTTGTTGTTCTTGTAATGATGTCATGGAGAGTAGTTGTTCAAGGTAGATGTCGTGATCCTAGACATCGATTGTTGTGTCACTTGGCATATTCCTTTCACATACCATTCGATTTATTGAAGTTCATGTGAATATCATCCGTCCTGCTTTCTTCATTCAGTTTGTTTAGTTTAGCATTGTTTAGAGGTCTTAAAATATCCGGCAAAGACGATGATGTTGTCAATACATGATTCCTTTAGTTATCCATTGTATGTACATAGTTGTGGTGTTCTAGCGGCACAATTTCTTAAGACCTTTTCTGGATGGAAGGTTTGGAGTCTTGGTATAGTTTGATGAAGGAGCTGCTGTATCAGTTCCTCGATCGTTCATTTAAACTGCGTAAATCTTGAATAATAGCGACGGATGAGACAGGAACTCGCATCCCCATAATTCAGGAGCTCTTCTTCATGAATGGAGCTTTGAAGATTTAGGCCGCCAGAGTATTCACGTATGCGTATGTTGCTTATCTGATCGTGTTGCGTTTCCTATTCCTTTGATTTTAAACACCTCTCCTGTTTACAGTCGCATCACGAAGAGGTATAATCTTTCACGTGCTGCCTGTTCAATATCTTGAGAGATTTTTTTATTGTCATCGAAGAAATATATCCTGCAAAACTGATATTGACACATGATTCTGTAAAGGTCGAAACGTGACCAGTAGTGTATTGATCTATAATTATTCGACTTCCAAATGGCGTAATACAAGAATATGTTAAAGGGCAGAAATCAATTTGGTGTTGCACAGGAATTGGCTGCGAAAATGGCCGTCAATTGTTAATATCGTTAGGTTAGCACTGCTTGTGTCCAAAATTGAATTATAGTATGCCATGTGTGACGTCCGTAATTCGTAATCGAATATGACCGACACCTTGATGCGAGCGTAACCCGACGAATTATTAATTAGAACATTCATTTCCAGGATAATGCAATAAAACCGCGGAGAATATTTAAAAAAACAGCGCACTAACTAGACAATAATCCATAAGGCCTGCGTTTGAGAAAAAGTAAATAATACAATAGATTATATACAGGCTGTTTACAAAAGAATTTCAAATATTTATTGAAGCAAAACTATTTAAGATATTGATACTCACGATGCATAGTTCTGTAGAGAAACACTTGAAGTTTATTAGTGCAACTTACAGTTGCTCGATATGTGAACTCCTAGTGTGTACATGTATGTATGACTTCGCTACTACTACTACTACTACTATCTCTTTGAAAAAGCGATACTTGTATTTCAAGAATAACAGCATTTTCCATAAAATGAACATTTTTACAAGGTGTACTCATTCAGAATTGCAAGGTTCTACACAAAAAGGAGTGTCCAGTGGCGCCCGGTCAAAATTAAAAGAGTTTAAAGAAACCCAAAGATTCCACTAAATTAAGTTGTTACAAATTTTATGTCTAGTGGTGTACTCATGAGACTTTTCAAGATTCTAGGGAAAATGTTGTATCTGGTAGCGCTGAGACAAGATTTTAGAAATAAACAAAAAAAGCAAAACATTTTCTTATAAGATTTCAGTGGAGTACTCATGCAAATTCGCCTGATTTTAGTTCAACTGAAGTGTCTGGTAGCGCTTCAATATTTTGTAAAAGTAAAAAAAAAAGCTGGTTTGAAATTCCGACTTTTCATTTTCTTACACTGTTTACCCTCCAAGTGCCCAGTCTGCCCTAATAGTATAGCCAGAAAAATAAATGGATTCATACTTTTCCCAAGGGCAATAGCGCGAAGTGATCGTAAGGAGCCCGGTCTGATTTTGGACTCGATTCCAGTGTCTGCAACGTTATCTTTTACGTCACTAGCACTTTATGTCTCTATGTCACTCCATCCCTTAGGGTAATCCTGACAAGGGATTTCATATATACATGCATCGTGAGTACGTTGGAATGTTCATCTATTTTGAATAATCTGTAGAGTTCGTAACCTGTTTGTTTGAATGGCATGGAGGTTTATCCGATGTATACTTTAGGGCCATCCTGACAAGCGACTGCCTATATACATGCATTGGAGTTATTCTCGTTCCGTGGGTGATGACCGTCTTAGATCTGCTTGTAGTAAGGTGTATCTTTGGGTTTCTTAAAAAAGTTTACGAACACCGCAGAACACTCAAAATAGATGACCATTCCAATGCACTCACAACACATCGAAATAAATTAGGCCACAACTTTGAATTACAACATGCCCGTATCATCAAAAAATATAATAACAAAAACAAAAGTAAATGCATTGAATCGGCAGTGATCCCTCAGTGTAATACTATCGATCAAAGACTAGGTTGCTTCAAAATATTCCAACAATTCACCAAACTCATAATCGAACAATTCAGACTGCCAATAAACGAGATCAGCCCCAGCGCCAGCCAGAAACCTTACCGACCCCACCCCAACCCCCGACCGCTCGATAATCAAACGCTTTATTTCAGGTAGTGCGCGCGCACACACACACACACACGTACATCACACACACATCACACATTTCAGTTAACTCTTTAGTAGTATAGTAGCATCCCCTTGATCTAATGCATTCATCAAAACCCGTATTAACAATATCAAATTCACACAAATCCACATCAACTCCGATGTATTATCTATATCCATTAAATACACAAACACCTATTAACAAGTTGTCGTCAGTCAGTTATGCGGATACGCACTACACATGACACCGCTTCAGTTAAGGCATCACCATCCACATACGAATTAACAATATAAGGTTGCCATTTTCAGGTTACACACACAACAACGTGATACTTATACAATCCCAGGAGACCAATAATCGGAGCTCAGATGGTGAGCAATAATAAATCACTCCCCTAGTTCTCCGGAACACGTAGAATCCACTTCCCAAACTCACACACACACACACACACACACACGAGCGTACACACACACACACACACACACACACCAAGATGATACTTGATACAGCCCCTGTAAAGGTCAACCAACGATCAAAAGCAAATCACTTAAAAGCCACTTGGTGTAATTAATATCATAAACCTGCCCACTTTCGGAACACTATACTACAAACAGACATAAAACGGACAACTTTTTGTATCTCCATTACTGTTCCGGTGAATTCATCTACAACAATCTATCTACAACAATTCACGAGTCCTATGAAAATAAAAGCTGATGAAATTGAAAAATAAAAGGTGAATCAGTCGACTGTAGTAGCCTTCTAATGTTTTAGGGAAAAGTCAGAATCTAGGAAAATGGGTTTTACATGGATTTATGGAAAATTACATCGATCTGCATTTAAATACTTGCGCCCATCTTCTTCTTTGGCACACAAGGCGTTTTTGGATGAGATAGGCATTAAATGATGAAAATTGGGTCCAGATCCAGAGAAATCTTCAACATCTCAAAGTAAAAATGTTATTGTTCGTGTGTGGCGGGATTCAAAGATAACACTTTGCTACGTCAAAAATAACCCATTGAAAGATCATTTATTTCTGTGCAAGGTTGTAGACCGGTGACCTTTTAGCATGACGATGTCTGTGCTCACGATACAAATGCGACGCAGCAAACGATCATGAAGCTCTGATTACAAGGTTCTTCAATATGCAAACCGTTTTTCAGTTAGACCATCACATGTCTTTACTTTAGGAAGTAATCATTTTCTGGGACACTATTCCAACGTTTTAAATAGTCAGAAAAACTCCTTAAATAATTCATAAATCAAACTGTTATTTACATGGAATGTGTGTAAAGTCAACAAAGGCCCTGGAAAACACGTTTCTGACTGATTAATTAATATCTGGTGTTATATAAATCAAATACGTTATCCAAATATGGAGCAATCTTTTACATTAAGCTAATACATGGCTCAATGTGTGATATCTAAAACCTATCGGAAGTATTTGTAAAACATACTATTGTATGATCAACTCAAAATGTGTTAGTTGAAGGACATATTTGCTGGTTTAAATACCAGCAAATATGTCCTTCAACTAAAACATTTATGAATTTATTTTCTCGGGGCAATATCTGTCAAACTAATACTACACAAAAAATAACATGTCAAGTGCAATCTATGGTGAATTAGTGCTCTGGTCAAATCATCATTTTTAGAATATTTGCAATACTGCAATACTGTGCAATACTGTCCAAAACATGATTCGTTTGTTTTCATGTATAATCTATTCTAAATTTCTATAAGATATTAACATTTTTGGTTCTATCTATACATATCTGATTGTCATATTTCCAATACACGTCTTCCCCGTATTGCAGTTAAAGCACGTGCTGAATTTCAAGGTTGAAAAAAAAGTACGTTACAGCCATATAGCTTGATACGCTTTGGGGCATCTAAATACAATATATATTTCATTCTTACTATTTATTAACTCTAATCGATTCCTTTTGTTTGAATAATACATATCTTGTTGCATTTCATTTCATAATTCTTCATGCATGTGTCGGAGAAGTGTATTTCTTATATGCATCGTATTATATTTATTATTTAAGAATAGGAATAACAAACATTACAAAACCGACATATCATAAGAAATTCAAGCGACGTTTAACTAAGCTCATTGCAGAGTTAGTACATTGGATGGTAAATACAGAAATCCGTGAGGAGAATAATATGAGTTTGGATGATTATCAGCAATGGCGTCTTCCAATTAATACACTGACGGAAAATAAAATTGCAACACCCTGAAAGACGATGCCGATTTTGACCTGAGTACGGTATGTGCATCCCAGCGGGTAGTAGATATTCGGATAACAATTTCAAAGTTTGCGGCCATTTTGGGACGTAATAACACTCATACCAGTGCACCGTCTGTGGCAGAACTTTAGACGCTAATGCATGATGTGATAAGGTTCAGGGTGGTGAAAGAGTCCACTGCAAGCAGGTTCCATGCCACGGAGAAGCACACGGGCTCTTTTTGTTCAATTAGAGCCGTTTGAGAGGGGTCGGATTATGGGCCTTCGAGAGGCTGGATGGTCATTTCGGAGGATTTCTGCGCATGTTGAACGTTTCTGATTCGATGTTGGCAACAGTGATCAAGTGAACATACCTACACCCATAGACCAGGTTCTTGACGGCCACATTGTACAGGCAGCAGTGGCAGACCACACGGCATCCACAGCACTGATCAAACCAAATTCAACACGGGCCGTTGGGAATCATTTACCTGCAGGAGGACTACGAGGACGCGTGCTACAGACCATACTTCCATTTACACCACATAACCATCGTGCTCGTCTCCACTGGTCTCGCGAGAGAGTCCCCTGGTGGATCGAATGACGTTATGCAGGTTCTACCCGCATGCAAGTGTATTAGTGTATTAGCCCATGACACACAGGGCAAACCCATGGCATCATTGTGTGGGGTGCCAAAAGCTATAACTCTCGCTCGCCTTTGGGGTTTGTGGGGGAAGCGCCAGGTACATCCAAAACAATGTGCAATCTGTTCTGCAGCCATTCATGCAACAGGAAGGTGAGGTGCCGTTCCAGCAGGATAATGCCCATTCACATGGTAGCCGCATGATGCCCACATGATACTCAACATGTTGTGCAAAATGTTCGACAATTTCACAGGCCGGCAAGATCGCCAGACAAATCCCACAATGGACATGAGTGGACGACGTCTGTCTCGTACAGTTATCTCACCTACAACCCTTGCCGAATTGCGTCAACAGCTGCAAGAGGCGTGGAATAATGCATCGCCGAATGGCATTCGCCATCTGTACGATCATATGCATGCGGGATTATCTACCAGTGTTACCGTCCAAGGAGGATATACACTGTATTATTATGATGTTTTAGTACTGTTGGTACACCCCCTTATTTCTTAACCTGTGTATGTATTGATCTCTATATGATCTCTATATGTAATCATTACTGTAATCCAGCTATATTACCCGTTCTTTTAATCTTGAGTAAATTGAAAAAAGAATATTCAGGGTGTTGCAATTGTATTTTCTGTCAGTGTATTTCCCCTGTTGTAATCATTAGAAAGGTTGCTCTGTTGTAATTATCAGAATTTACGAAAGAAGAAACGTGCATGGCATATCAATGAAAAGTATATATCCGTAGCTAAAATATCATCGTAATTCGTTAGTTGAAATTTTAAACTAATTTCCAGAGAACAAGTTTTTTTCTCAAAGATGATTTAGGAATACTGATTCAAACTTGTAAATATGTCACTGCTGAGTTTAATGTTGGGGTTAGATGCAAGCAGAATGAAAGTGTACGAGACAGCACGAAACAGGGTTAGAGGACAGATGCGAACAGAATATAAAATACTACCGTTTGTCTTAGTTTCCTTAATATAGAAACAGACACCAAAATACAGTTAGGGATAAAACAAGATTGTTTCTCTTATATTTAAGATTATTTCGTATGCACACAAGGAGAGAAAACATACTAATTCAATTACACCATTATTACCTGATTTATAACCAAAAGATAGGAAAGTCCTAAAAGGGAATCACAATTAAATTTCCTGAAATACGTTCAGAACTCATACTACACTAATCTCTGACTGAAATGCACATTTACCGATTGCAAGGAAAACATATAATCAAATACGTTGCTCCAAAGGACAGTTTATTCAAATTTACATTGTTAGTTTGATTTAATTTAGCGCTTGTAGTTTAATAAATTTGGGAGTGTGTTAAGTTCTTGACGCTTAACGACAATGGCATTTATGGCTCGAAACAGAAGAATCTAACGAATCTAACGAATATTGGAATAAGTGAAACAATATACATGTTATATGCAGTTTCGTGGTTCAGGGTACGTTAACTTGTATGTATATATGAGTGTTTGATAATTATTTATTCTGACACCAGTATCATCATCATCAGCCGTTATACGTCCACTGCTGGACAAAGGCCTTACCCATCTACTTCCATGGCGACCTATCTTGTGCTAACCCCTGCCACGTCTTACCGGCACACCTTTCTATCTCGTCCCTCCATCCTGTGTATGGTCTTTTCCTACTGCGTTTACTGTATGTTAATCTTTTCTCCCATATATTGTCATTTCGTCTTGCTAGGTGACCAGCCCATGTCCATAAAGAAACCAAACGTTTAAAACAGCCACCTATAAGACTTTTTAGAGTGAGTTAAATGTTGTGTAACAGTGTCCATGATCTTTTATATAACAAATCTGCATCAAAAAGCGTTGGTTAGATTTTGTACTATACATGCGAAAGCGAACGTGTGTCTAGTGTGCTTGGTGTTTTTTCCCAAGGTGAACAATCGTCCTGCGATTTATGAAAATTGTCGCCTGACTGTTCGTGAAGTTTCCGACGATGTACACATCTGTAGACTTTCCTTCAACATGATTTTAAAACAAACACTGATGATGCAACGTGTTATATTTTATTCATCTTTTATCAGATGTTGCGGCAACACGATGCATCGTCAGTCTTTCTTTTAAAGTCACGTTGCAAGAACTTTTACAGATTCCTATCCCTTCGGAAACATCACGGGTAGTTAGGCGACGAGTTCCACTAAGTACAGCACGCACTTTTCCAATGTGATCTTCCTCCATTGACGAGGATGGTCGTCCAGATTTAACATCCCCTTTTGTGGATGTTCTTATCGATTTGAAACGCTGGTAGCACACGTGACATTGCGTACGGTTCCGACTACCCTCCTCATAGACCTATTGCAACATTAGAGCATTCTCCCAAACAAGTTTCCTAATCGGAAATAGAATTCCACACAAACACGTTACTCTTCTAAAACATTGTTCAACTCTAGTACGTGTGGCTCGAGACCTAACCCACATCAACTAATGAATGTCGTTATAATAATCATATATTAGGTTTTTTTGCTCAGAGAAAAATATGTTTTATTGTCGTGTTAGTATCAGGTACCTAAAAGAAAATACTGCCAAACTGGTATAAGCACCGGGAGAAAGATAAATTAACATCTTGGGGATTTCCTACGACGAACGGAAGGTAAGGGTCCAGTTTAGCAAGACCCCGTGTTTGGTTTCACAGCAGTGATGTCTCCAGTGTGCCCTGGTTGTGCCAGAACATACACTCATTTGTATATCATAAACGCAAACTAAAGTATAATGGAATTTAACGTCATGAAAAGATCACATGTGAAAAATGAGCATACCGATAAATAGGGGAAAAACCCAAGGGGAGAGAGAGACCAAGACTAGCTGTCCAAGTCTAGGACTTGTGTCCGCGGCCACGCGGCCCCCCTCCACAGGG
>VCCN01001361.1:5355214-5366256 GCA_006491835.1 Architeuthis dux | reverse complement strand
TAATAATAATAACATTGATAATAATAATAGGATGGTGTTATAATAACAGTGCTCAATATTTACGAAAAGTAGAGCTAGTATAATATACTTATGGATTCCTCATGACACATTTGTTTCATACTTCTTCGTGATTATCAAGTGACTGGTCTTCAAACTATACGTGATGTTACTACACTATTGTGTACGTTATTTCTTCACCAGTGTTCCGGATTTGAATTTTAAATGTGTGTTGTATTACGGTTATTAGAATTATATACTTTTACACTTTTTTTCTCGAAAATTCAGGAAAGTATTAGACATGGTTCAAACTGTTAGATAGATAGATAGATAGATAGATAAATAGATACCACACACGGGGTGCTAATAAGAGCTTGGAAGAGTTAATATTTCACGGATGAAGACTTTGATATTTGCTCTTAAGTCTTAAACTAATACAGTGCTCCTAAATGATTAAGAAAATCACCGGGTTTTAATAAAAACCTGTTCTTCATATATATGCAGTGTAAAGCTGTTGTTTTTTTTTTATTTTCTCTTATTTTTCGCTTATTCTTTTCATCTATTCTTTTCCAAAAACACTTGATCTGAAAATTGACATTTCAAAGGAGGTGGTTTTCACGGTACTTGAGATTTATGCCACTTCAAATGTACTCTAATCTCTAATTGGCTTGGAGGAAGTGACTTCAGCTTCAATTTTCTTCCTTCCCTTTGAAAAACAAATTGCCCACTTTGCTCTTTAGAACTTACTGTCAGTCCCGCCTGTTGCAATGCGTTTGTTTTTCTATCGGCTGGAAGATGAGTGCTGCTCATCCAAGGGTAGACTTCCATGGATGAATATCGTTGTATGGGAAAAGAACAATAAAAGAAAAGCTGGACGTCTCATATAATAAAAGAAAGAAATTATTATTCGATTGTATTTTCAACTAGATGCTTACAAAAGGAAACATTCAAAAGATTATTTTATACTGAAATGATGGATGTCTGATTACAATAATCGACAAAAGATTATGTGATAGCATTTTCCACTTGATACTTACAACGGACACATTTATAAATAGGCTACATTGCAAATAAAAATAAAATGCTTGATGTCTGATTACAATATATGAAAAGTAAACTGAAGGGCCAAAGAATTAGAGGCCGCTACCTGATGACGGGTAACTCTTTTCTTCGCCTGAATAACAGTGGCTACGCGACATGTCATGGAGTCTACGATGTTATGGAGTCGTTGCGTGGTACCTATCCAGGTACGTTCCAGGGCTGTCTATAACCGAGCTGTGTTTGTTGGCTGTGTTGAAGTCTGCAACATGACCTATACCTGCTCAATCGTGTTTAAATCTGGCGAGTGAAGGAGCAAATAGTGTACCAGGAAGTCAGCCGAGTGTTGCCTGTGTCACCCGAGCACGATTGGTGGTCGTATTATGTTTCTGGAACAAACCATCACCACCAGGAAACACGGAGACCATAAAAGCGTTCAAATCATCTGCAACAATATATGTGTATGTCACAACCGTCGAGACAGACACCAGTTTCACTTGTGGTCTTTGTGAACTCTAACAGCACTCTTCTGGCAGGCTGGATACATAGCTATATGCAGTTTCCTCCACACACACATTCGATCGTCTGCCCGAAAGAGCTAGAAACGTGACTTGCCTGACCGAACGACACGGTGCCAGTCTTCAATGGTCCAAAGTCAATGGCTGGTGAGGCGCAGTAACCTATGCCGTCGTGTCAATAATGGCATCCTTTTTGGTCGACGAATACAAAACCCCAAGAAATGCAGCGTACGCTATACAGTGCGTTGACTGATGGGTTGTGTGGTACTGGCATTGAATTGGGATGTTATTTTCTGCAAAGTTGCCCGTCGTTGGGTGGTTACAATCGGTTTCAGTCGGCGGCTGTTCCGATCTGGCATCACTTATGGCATCGCCAGCAGTTTTCACGTGTCACTGATGTCTGTCTGGTATTTATAGATGCAACCTCAAAGATAGAGTGCCTCATCTTTTTGGTCCCAGAAATCAATCCGTGGACAAAGAGTGTTAAATCCTGTCTGCATCCCATGGCTGCCGCAACTACACTGCAACAGCCCTCTTCACATATTACATCAAACATACGTCATCCGACTGAATCCATTTTTATAAGAGTACGAGGGCGAAACCACCCAGTTTACTGCTGTCTATAATCTTTTTGACTCTTCAGTTCAGTTATGTGATAGTGTTTTCCAGTAGATGCTTACAAAAGGAAAAGCTTATAAAGATTCCCTTACACTGAAATTAAAAGTCAAATAATGGATGTCCGATTACAATAAACGAAAAGAGATTATTTGATAACATTTTCCAGCAGATACTTACTTAGGATACCATTAAAACACATATGTTACATTGCAAATAAAAATGAAATGCTGGATATCTAATCACAATAACCAAAAAGAAGTTATGTGATTTCATTTTCCACTTGATGTTTTCATAAGGAAGCCTTTTAAAAATGATCTGATACTGCTCTATTAAGTTAATTGTGCAACCGTGCGATAAAAAAATGACGGCTTTTATGAAATTGATATTTTGTTAAGACCTTATTAGAAGCGCGTCTTTATTGAATATTGAAATGATTTTGTCCAATTTATTTCATTTTACAGTTGGTGTACAATCTTTACTGTTTATCATTTCAGGCGGCAAAGTCCGCATCGACAGTTCAAACCTCACCAGGTCCACTTAATTTCATATATCTGTTTCCTTCATGGTGACTGAAAACAAATAATAATTAAAATCATATTGTCAATCAGTGTATGTATATGTTTAGTTACAGCTTCAGCCGTCCTTGCTTGGCTTCACATATCACATTACTAGCTACTCAACCTGTTTGCGATATGTGAAATAGAATTAGAGACGACACGCACTCGAAATGGCATCACTCACTCCACCCTTCGCTATTTTACCCATAACTTTGGGGAGAGATGCATGCCTTACCCAAGGGCATTAATGCGAAGTGAACTCAAACTCACCCAGCCATAGTTTGAACTCGGCTCGGCAAGTTCACTGTGCGGTCACCCGCTTAGCCACCGTGCACCTACTGTTTGGCGTTTAGTAAGTTTTATTTGGGCCAGCAATTTTGAATTTTGAATAATCTTTTTTAAAATCTTACCTACAAAATACATTTTTTGTGCTTTTTGAATCAAACACGTATAGAAGAATTTACATTGTTTTATTATCGACTTCAAGGTAAAATATTTGATGTAGCAACTTAAATGTATTAGTATACAATGTTTATTTTAGAAATAGTGTCTTCATCATTCAAAGAACGTTACCGATTATGACAGGCACCTAAACAAATCCCGGAGGGTACAACATGCCGAAAGGTTGTGATTATAACAACCAAGACGAGAAAAGATTTCGAATGGATCAGTGTATACTAATGATAATTCCTCATCTCAGAAATTCAGTGAGGAACTTAAATGTACTATCATACACTTATTAAAATAGTAATTATGAAATATGGCGTTTTATTATTTCAAACCTCGTTTGTTATAACTATCCTCCTGTGGAAATGCCACCACTTCTGTCCTTAATGGTATTAGTTAAACTAAAAAGCTTTTTAAACATGGTAAATCGTATTTATTTCTGCGGACGTCTAAATATAATATCTAAATATAATATTAGCAAGCTGACAGAAATGGCAAGATGATGAAGTTTCATTGAAATAATGAGCAAGGATTTATTTGATTGTCAACATTCCTTGCATTTAATTTTTCGTTGCTAATTATACATTTATTCAGTTAACTATTGCATATATTTTACATTCCTTCATTATTTCTTTCACTTTACCCGATAAAATACATCTCCATGATGCCCGTACGTTCAGCATGTCAAGTAAATCAGAAAAAAACTGATTTGGTTAATGATAACATGGTAATTAATATAACTCTTACCCTTGTACATGTTTTAAATTTTAAATGAGCTAGAACTTGATTATATTATAATCTAGAATTCGGTGAATGACGTGTCAAACGTTGACAAACCTGTTTATTACCCTCGGTAAATACTCACGCATATACTTTAGAATTTCATTAAATAATTCTCTTTAGAACAGCATGTCCAATTATTAAAATAAGTATCCTGCCATTATTATTCAAAATAATTTTTCAATATATATTTTTTTTATTTTCTCGTCTATTAAATCAATGCTAAATGTTCCCGTTTTTGACAAATGTTTTACACATATAAAATCATAGCATCTTTATTCAGGCCTAGAATGACTTCCCATGTATTTCTATTAACTTACAGTTCTTTCCAGATGCATTTTGCATTCCATCATAAAAGAACAATGTAGAATTTGATCAATGAATTCTTTAAGGAATCCTTCAGTATCTTGAACTTATTGGAACCACTGACCAGACCATACACAGCTTTTTAAATGAAGCGTAACAACTGATAGCCTAAAAGTAACGTGTCTTGAAAACGCGCCAAATGTAGATGAATGTCCAATCCAAGCTCCATGGTCGTTTTCGGCATCGCATCTGCAGCAAGTATATGGCGTAGAAATGCAGCAAAATTACTGATCGACTCATTCGGTCAGAAAAATGTATTTTCCCATTAAAATAAATTGGCGTATTTATCTCTGATCTTTCCTATGAGTTCCCTTGTTTTATTTTATGTATATTCCTTCAGAAGCTCTTCCAATTGATCAATTTCTAATTTCTCTTAATCTCTTTTTGTAAACTTTGCAAATCATTACCGAGACATGCTTGCTATTACTGTATAATTAGCAGAAGTTCCAATACTACATATCTTAACTTCAATCAGCACATCTTCCTGTATTAGACATGGAGATTAATCAGTGTCGAGTGCGCAGTAATATTCATCTACTATTTTCAGCAAAATAAGCTGAGAAATTTGCATGAAACTTACAATGACAACTTCAGAATTGACAACTTATCATTTTACGCGTTTCTGTAGTTCTGCTTATATTAATATTTCCCTCTTCACTCTAGAATGTATTCCATTTGGTGATCATCAACTATTCTCATGTTTTTATATTTGTGAACCCCAGTAACTGAGAAAGCCAAATTTACTTGCCATGATGTGAGGAGGGTTTTAATAAGCATTTACACGACTCTTATTTGTAAATCAATACAAATGAACCGAAAACACACACACACACACACACACACACACACACACACACACACACACATACATACATATATATATATATATATATACAGGTACATGTATAGGCTCCGTCGGTTTAGAGGTAGAGCACTATTGTAGGGAATTAGCTATTTACACATAGCTCTTCGGAGTATTTCGAGTTGAGCACTTTCGTAAATAGATACAAACATATGGGTTTATATGTGTTTAAAAATTACTTACATCCACCGAGGTGACTTGGAGCATTGGGAAGAATTCGGACTGCTGGCCCAGAGGTCCGGTTTCAATCCTGGCTCGAGGCACCAAGGTATAGTCAGTAGCCACACTGATGAGTCGTAAAACGACGAAACAGCGCTGTATGTGGATTTGACAATATATATATATATATATGTATATATAATTTCCATCCCACTCAAAAGAAGTGTTCAGTAATTTTTCATTCACGAAGTTGTTAAATCTATTTTAAAAATAACCATAACATATACAAATTCGAAACGTCAGCTAAAACGATTCAAAATATATTATAAATACAGCAATACCATCGGTTAGAAAAACACCGCATAAGGTGTGAGTAGATTCAGTGTTAGATTACTTCCACCTGCATTTGTTTGATATAAAAATAAAATCAACCAAAGTAGAAAAGGGTAATTATAGTAATTAGGATTATCGTTATTATCTTTAGTTGGTGTTGATATCGTCACTGATTGTCTGGTATTAATAATATCTTTTTTGTGTGAGGTGTGATTAGATTCAGTATTGGATTACTCCCACCTGCATATGTTTGATATCAAAACAAATATCAACAACTAAAATAAAAACGAGCAATTACAGTCATTATGATTCTCATTAATATCTTTATTTAGTGTTGGCATTGCTAGTGATTCTCTGATTTAAATATTCAATAATCGAGTCTATGACTATGTACCAACAAGCTTCGTCAGACCATCTATGATTTATTTATGTTATATATCTATCCTCTATCCGAGTAGAACTAAGTAATAAGCAAATGTTCAAACTGTTCTATTTTTCCTCTACATATAACATTATTCGCATTATGTTAAGTTACGTGTTTTCAGTAAATGTTGCTTAGTTTTTGTTGTATTTCACCGATGCCTATTACAAGCCATGAATACGATTAAGATATTTTTTTATTTTCATCAATTTGAAATAAATGTATATTTAATTGATCTAATCTCAGCACTAACTCATTAAAGGCGTTCAAACACGTCTTAGGTTTGCAATCTTACAAATAGTAATATACAAAACATAATAACCATAAGGCTTTGCTCCCAAGGGACGACACCGACAGAATATATGTAAAAAGAAAGTTGGGAAATGATTCATCAGTATTGAGGACAGTGTTGGAATGGCCAAAAAGGGATTTGAAAAATACTTACAACAGTGTAAGGACAATAATAACTACTCGAAACAGAGAGCACCCACAAGACAGATAAGGACAACAAACGCAGCAACGGAGGACACATGGGAAAAGAAAACCCTCCACCAAGAATTTAAAATGCAGATAGATGGTATCGCAGACAAACGATCACACGCATGGTTAGACAGAAGAAAACTATTTATAAAAACGAAATCTGTTATCGCTGCAACCCAGAACAAATGCACGCGGGCAAACTACGACAAAGCGAAAATTGACAAAACCAAGAATAGAAGTACCTTATTTATAAGGTGCGTTTTTTTTCCTCCTAAATTATGTCTCGGGAGGTGAACGCTTTATCAGCTGTTTACTAACGTTACTCCGCTATGCAAATAATGTAAACAGTCAGGCACTGTGGGAGTTAATATAGAGTTGAATAGATAAGAGCGTTAAAGTAACCTGATAATCTGGATGGCTAGAAGATCACGGGAGACGAGGGGTGTATTTATTATTTCTTTCGAGAATATGCCTGCACATATTTAGGTGCGTCTTATATGGTCATGCGAGTTATATGCCGGAAAATACGGTAAATGCCGCCTCTGTGAAGAAGACTATGAGATAGTAAACCATATAATGCAGCAGGTTACCCCATAGAGAATACAAACATAGGCACGACAGACTAAGGAATGTGAAGACGACTTGGCTTTGACCAGGTAACCATCACCATAACGAAAGGTTGTCCTAGAAAATAAAACGATGGAGATACTCAGGAACTTTGATATCCAGGCGTACCATCTAATCCAAGCGAGAAGACCAAAATCTGAATGTCAAACAATGAGATGTAGATCTGCCAGATTGCAGCAGAGTGCATCCCCCAGCGCATCACAGGGTGAAAGTAAAATACAGATTGAAAAAATAACATTTTGCTCGGGACATACGAAAAGGGTGAAATATGAAGGTTATGGTCCTGCCTATTATAGTCGGCGTTCTTGGAACCGTGCCAGAAATACTAAACTAATACTAAATACTAAATACTAAATACTAAAAGCCGGATTAGGCAAATTGGTGTTGCTGGGGTCTGCGATGAAACTGAGAAGGTGCTGTAGATTTGGGATGACATGTCATTCGGCCTCCGGCGATAACCGTCCGACATCTGGTGTGAGCATGCAAATACATGATTCACAATCATAATCATAGTAGTAGTAGTAGTAGTAGTAGTAGTAGTAGTAGTAGTAGTAGTAGAAAGGTAAAATAAAGTAGGATATAAAGAAATAATGAAGAACGAGAAAGGGAAGAACGTGAAAAGTAGGAAAATAAAGGATATTTTTTAACAGAAAGAACAAATCAGAATTATGGAAACAATAGTGGTTAGCGTGCTATTAAAGATTACTAATATGTGTTGGGATGATCAAGACAATAAATAAGTTGTTAATGACAACCTTTAATAATAGCCGACACATAATGGAACGCACATGTTTTAGCCAGGTTTAAAACATTTAACTTACAACCGCCCACATGAATACATCAAGTCTTAGTTTGATGTTAAGCTTATGTTGATTAGGATGCAAAGAAAACAATAGCAGTTGTATGTACCTGTTTAATAAATCAAAGTAAAGTCAGTAAACTCACATTGTACGGCACTATTTAATGGCGCACGCGTTCTAACGACACGTTTGTTTCTGTATCGCAAGACTATTGACGGAGATTAGTATTTTGGTTCATTCATTTCATTTGCAGACCTGTAACCCGTATATGGGGCATTAAACTGTGGAAGGATCATAACACATATTTGTATCTGGATTTATTGATTTCTCATTATTAATACAATTAGTATAAAATCCATCCGTTACATAAGAACATTCGCTATAACGGCACTGTAAAATCCACTACGGTTCTGTAATAATGGGAGTATATTATATTATTTCTTGTTCATGTCTAAATAAGAAGGATTTTGTCTTTCAGATCGCTACGCTTTATTCTTCAAAATAATGTTTAATACCAGAAATAATAACATATATTTGAATGTTTTAATTAGTAATGCCTTTAACCATACACAGACGTATTTTGGATAAATTATGTATGGATTCAGTCATTGAACTTGTCATGCAAAACGTAATACAGGTCTTCGGTCCTCAATGCGTTCTACATAACAATAATGTTTCGTAAAAGTTGACGTAATGCCACAGTATTCTATGTATCTATTAAATTATATACAGCTATATTTAGTTGGGTGATCTAGAAAAACCCTTGCTTTTGATTGGATGATCTATGCCAAAAGCGTTTCAAATAATATCTACAACCATCCTCTGTGATTTATATTTAAATTTCATATCAGAAGAGTTGATCACTCCAGGGATAAGTCAGTTTCGTATTTGAATTAATATTCCTCTTCCTGATTAGATTGCATGAATAGATAGGGCATCACAATTATTAATATCTTGCTAAGTACCATGATCTCTTGGAAGTATCTGACTAAAACCAAGCTGATATCACCATCGAAAAGATCATATAAGTATGCCCAATAAATTCATTTTAAATTGTGTGTAAAAACTGATGCTGAATATTCAAACTTTCGATGTGAAAATTTGTCACGAGAGAAATCTTACACGGATTAAACAGCATATTTGTACTGGCCAACTTAAATTGTAAAATCCGATACTTTTTGCAACTCAGTTTTTACGAACATTTCATCGAATATAGTATATTGATCGATTATCACTATAGGTTGCAACGGTTCACTTTCAAATATGTCGATGCATTTAGAAATGAATCATTTCTTCATGCGCTTTCTTTATTGCTATTATAATAAAACAGGTGGCAGTCGCTTAGTTAGTAGGAGTGAAAAATCGAAAGAGCAGACTTAAAAGGCTAACACGTTCAAAAGGAAAAATATTCAAAACGAATTATACAACGGATATAAAATCGAGAATAAATGCTTGTTTTTTAAAAAAAATCAAAATGCCTACGCTACAATGACAGCAGTCCTTCTTTGTTGAGTGCACTAGAAACACAATTTAGTCAAGCAAAAAGCAAATCAAAATGTAAAAAAATAAAGAGAAGGGTTGCGGTAAATAATCTTTTGGAGTCGTAGGTGGAAATCGGAATAGCTTTGTATTCGAGGAGAGATTAGAAGAACGCGCATAATAAAAAATATGAGGGCAAAAAGGAGAGGGATAAAAAATCAGAACTGAAAAGAAATAGAACAACGAAAACAGCAGCGAAAAGAAATATCTGAATAAATTGGAAAACATATAAATGCTTAAATCTGGCTCATTTATAATAACGGGGTATTTCAGTTTCTAGCTCACCTTTTTGTGAAATATCCAATAAATGTTTGATTTGACATTACTTTATTTTATAAAAGATCATGATCGCTCACGAGAAAGTACGAGAATAAATTGTGATTCGAGTGTTAATTCACCGGAAAATGTAAATTATGCGCTAGAGTGAAAAATACCAGCTTCCCTAAAGTCGATTCGCGACTCGTAATCTAAAAATATTCTATGAATTCTCTGAGTGTACACAATGATTACATGATTCAATTAGGCTTTTCATTAAGTAAAACATCAAGCATCCTGCAACTCTATGTAATTAATTGCTAAAATAACACATGTCAAAAAATAGTTTACAGTATTCAAAAATAGTAACACATTAAAGATAAAAATCAGCTAATAATTAGAATTGCATATTTCACACCTAAAAGACTCTTCTTGATTTTCGAGGCTAGGTAAAAGTAAGGATTTTGAGCCGTCACTACAACACATTATTCCGCTTTCACATGTTGCCCTCTGTCGGCCCAAGCTAAGCTTAACATATGTATTAAACATAACACGGGGCCTTTTGTTTTGGTGTAATGATTACCAATCTGATCCCGCCGACCATTACTTCGGATTGTAATTGATTGTTTTGTGCTTCAGTAAGCTCAGCTTAATTGCTATTATACATAAATGACCACGCACACATATTCGATTAGGAATAATATTAGTCGTTGCCTCGTTAATTTTTTCTCAAAGATATCTCAGTTTTCCTCAAAGATATCTTAGGTTTGCCAGGAATAAATACAACACAGAATGAAACATATATTAGATATTACCATCTTTAAATTAAACATGGTAAATACCAATTGTAACGAAATACACCCAGATCATGTTACCGGTAGCTGTTGGGATAGGAACTGGTCAGATTTGAAATCTGTGTTAAACTGCCTACGTGACCAACTGGAGGATCGGGTTACCAAAAGAACCGTTGAAGATTTGAAAAGAGGAGGGATCACATGACCAAGAGCAGATATAAAGGGTAGATTAAAACAGTTAGAGCCAGTTGGGGTCGGGAGGCAGTTGGGGTCGCGACCTGGAACGGGTTCGCACTAGACGGCGTCCCCACCCGTCAGGGTGGGGTGAGAGCCGGTTAGAAGCAGTGACTAGTTGGAGATTTGAATCCGGAGGACAGGTCAGAGACGAAATGGCTTTTTCGACCCGGCTGCTTGATTTTCGTAGCAGTAGTTCTAAAAAGTGACCAACTCT
>VCCN01001361.1:5192793-5203585 GCA_006491835.1 Architeuthis dux | reverse complement strand
TACTGCGTTTACTGTCCAATGGGCACCAGTCGGTTAGTCCTTCACCCCATATATTGTCATCTATTCTTGCTAGGTGGCCAGCCCATCTCCATTTGTTGCTGCTTAGATTAGATGGATGAAGCCTAACTGTGGTCTAGCAGATTATTACTAAGCTGCACTTGATTATTATTACTGCGATCTTGTTACTTCTAAAACTAGTATCGAATTCATTAACTGAAAATTACCCATTCACTTAGACATCTCTGTAAGTGATAGGTTTTGGTAACATAGAAAATAGTTCTATTTGACATACGTATTAAAATTATGCTCCATTTATTGAACAAAAATGGTTTGCGCTCTGTGATTAATACGAAGGGTTCTCTCAAATGATAGCGTTAATGTAAGTGACATTAATCTTCATAAAATTATGACTTCATTTGAAGAGAGTGTACGGCAATTGTAAAAAAGAAAGAACACAGAAAAATCAATGGTTCTGTTAATTTATATGCGAACCTTTTATGGGTTATTAAGACGGCTAGCGGGCGATGAACTGGAAAATATATTAATGTATTCATTTATGCTAAGCAATAAATCTTTTGAACAGAGGAAAAGCCCACATTACTCACGTCAAGTATCGGGGTTCATGTATTTTATCAAAGACAGCACATATAAAATTTTAATTTGGAATAACCGGGGCGTGCTTCAATATAATACTTAGCATATTTGTGTGGTATTATTGAGAAAGCACACTATAAATTTAATATTTATAACATGGGGATTTGTAGTAAATTTTGAAATACGTATGCTTTTAGTTTCAAGCTTCACTGTTTGAAAATAATAACGTCATAACTCTAATGCAAAGACATGAAATACCCAACCGCACATATATACACATGTATACGCATAGATATATTTCTGCATACAACGGCATACTTAGATAGTGTTGTTGACAAATAGAAACTTCTTTACGTATACGAATACATAGGAGGTTTGTCCAGAAAGTATCCAGACATTTTGAATATCTTCAGCTTTGGTATAACTTGTCAACCAATCAGCGGGGAAGTTACTGCGCATGCACGAACAAGTATTCTCTCGTGGGATTATTCAGTCGGCTGTCAGACGCCATTTCTTGAGCTTGTGTACTGTGTGACCGAGACATTCACAATGACCGAACAAGTCCCGTGAATATATGTGTGTAGCGAGAATGAAAGAGCGAGAGAAAGAGAGAGAGACAAAGGGATAGAGAGAGAGGAGAGAGAGAGAGAGAGCGAGATGTGTTTATGTATTAATGAGTTGTGTGTGTGTGTGTGTATATGTGTGTGCGCGCGTGCGCGCGTGTGTGTGTGTGTGTACGTGAGCGCGCATTTATGAAGTCTTCGTTCATAATTGGTGGCGCTCCCCTGTCTCAAGGAACTACGGACAGTGCAAAAACAATAAAACATGTGTCTACAATTTTGAGAGGAGTCATTAACACCCAAAGAGTTTTTCTGGACAAATGTTTTTTCTGTATTTAGCGCACACACCCATATTTTATCATTATCTAGTTTCGTGATTGTATATATCATTTTTCATCAATCCTTTCCCGTCTATTTAAAATTTGGATCGTTTTTGCGAACGTGCTCATGGAAAAGCGAAATAACGAGATTTAAATCGAAGCTATACAAAAGGTAGGATGATAAATTGAACAAGTTGTATTTAAGTGCAGCAAAAAATATTTTTCCTCAAGCAAGTAGAAACAACAAACACAATATTTCAGGAAATGTGTAGGAGGCTAATTTCTTCAGGAATTTCCGAAATAATATGGAATTCTATAATCAATTCATCGAAACAATGGTTACAAAAATGTATTTAATTTAAACTTTTGTGGGTTTATTTTGTATGCACCTAAATCCAATTTCCGAAAACAAAGTCCCAAATCAATTTGGATTGAGAACACATGGATTTGTAGATTGTATATGTTTTCTACTCTAGCAAATAAGTTTATCATTATTGAGTTTGCTATGAATTCAAAATGAAATTACTTAATATCTACGAGCATAGTCAGTGGTATAAAAGCTTGAAAGGGGTGTACGTAATGCTTCCCGGTTTAAAAAGAAACCATTCAGTTGCTTAGGTAACATTTGAATATTGATTACGTTGGTCTATTTAAGCATCTTAAGAACGAGATCTGATTGCCTATTTATATTCTTGTATAGCCTCTATTACACGTTCGGTCGTCATTTGATGTCTCGTCGTGGGTTACTCATTTGCGGGAGGGAAATCCTGAACTTGGACAATCAAAGGAAGACTCAAAACTTGTTTATAAACATATTTTTATTTCATAAAAATACATTGTCGTGAGGGAGAGTGAAGAGTGGGAGAGAGATAAGGGAGCCGACGGCCTGTTCCCAGCAGGGGATCTGGTCTTATGTCGTCCCAGCCCTAGGCGGTCTGCCTCTCCGCCTGTCTCTGTTCTCAGCTCTGAGTATGTCCTCTGCTTGTCTCCGTCCCCTGCTCTGAGCTCTGTCTCGGCCCTGGGCTTTATGGGGCTTCGAACGCCCACGCTGTTTTCGGACACCCACGCATATGCATACTTACTAAGGTCATTGGAGCCACTTCCACTCCCGCCTAGGTGGTGACCCGGAAATGACCTCCAGTGGCAGTATATCATGTCAATATACTATCGGATCTTATGAAGGACAACACATGTTATATCCATTCTATTGTAAATTAGTTTACCTATGCCGCCAAACAATGACGAGGGTATTAAAATAATTTTGCAATTGCACAGTACTTTGGAAGGTATCGCAGATTTTCTCTGCATAATCTTGTTTAAGTTCAACCAGAATGGAATCGGATGTTTCAGGCATTTCACAAAAGAATACATACATAAACAAATAAATAAGTGGGCGAAGTCTACAATTATCATTTAATAGTTATCGCCCCTGAACAATTTTACAGACATAAAATATAGTCCATCACTTGGCGTATTATATGTAGATGAGGCCATCTTTCTTGCTTTTTTTAGAAAGGTGTCCGCTGAAATCGCTTTGGCGCAGAACTGTAGTGCAAAAGTACCAGTTTGCTGATTATAATTCCCAAATATTTGGTTGCATAAAATTCATTTCTACAAACATATTGAGAAGTAAATTAGGGTATCCCCGTTTCATCCTTCTGAGAATGCTGCAAAACAGTGAATTACCTCAAAGCAACTGCCCAGCCACACATTCCATGCTTTTTGTCGTGTATCTGTAAGGAGGCCGCGACACTGAGGGGTGAGCACAAACTCCGTTCATTCAGAAACCAATCAATGCAGTTGAAATATAAAAGAACATGATTATACTAAGGGCCAGACCGTCCATCAGACTAACCTTCACAGTCGCTTAGAGCGCTAAGGACCTAAGGGTGCACTCCAAACGGAAAGAAATACTCGTTAGAATACAACCGGGGGCGAAATGTTAAGTCGAGAGACACTGAAGTGAAACTCTCCAGGGTGCAAGCCTGGGAGAAGTATAGAGATCCTGGGATTCCTAGTCGACAAAATCCCCGACTCGGCCTCGCTGATTTAGTGTAAAAGAAAGCGAAGGGCGATAATCCGGCATCAGCTTGGCTACAGGAGCTGCTGAAAGTCAAACTTGGTATCCAACGGCTTCAAGGGGGCTTTACTCCCTGATGTTGGAGTCATAGTTGTCTTTCTCTATGACCGGTTGCCTTCTCAAGAGCAGAGAGCTCAGTCTGCCCTACTATTCTACCGATATCTGATATCGGAGATAAGTTGGATTCGTGCCTTTCCGAAGGGCATTAGTGCAAAGTAAATGTGAACAGACTTTGAACAGTTTGAACTCGCCTCGCCAATTCCATTTCCGCTCCCTTAACCGTTACGCTACTCGCACCTCGAATCTAAATAGACTGGTGAACGATCTCCATTATTTAACCACATTAATATAACAGGATAATCAGCTTCATGTAACACACTTATAATAAGCAATATTAGTCGCCTACTCCTTTAAAAAGATCGTTTTGCAGACTAATTCGTAGTAAGCTTGATCATAAGTGACCTTGTAGCCGACTAAGCTAAGTTTAACATATAGCTATATTAAGCACAGAATATTTTCAAGAACTAACACGGGGAAGGAAATGAAATATATTCCATTTATCTTCTCTTCAACCATTCCCCCCATATTTAGGTTAGTAGTTCGTGGGCCAGTAGCCCAAATTTGGTGCATCAATACCATTGGTGGTACTGAATTTAATCATGCATTTTGGTTTTGTACAAGTCTGCGGAGTATGAGAATGGTTGACTGACCTTTGGGTCTCCCAGGTGAAGCGATTAATCAAAGTATATACGGTGAACGTCAGGCGAGTAAACTGGGAGAATGACAATACCTAGATAGCCGTAGAAGAAGGAGAAGCTGTGCTAGCTGCATTGTGGGGATTTCGTTTTCGGAGGTTTTAATCTGTCACGTGGAAATGTTGCTGTCAGGACGACCCCCTCTTTGTTGTGGCGTGGGTTGAGGTGTTCACCTTCGGTGTAATCCAAGGGCGCAGAGCCTAACGTTTTTGTGCTGGTAAGATGAAGGGGAGCTGTTGGCGGTTCCTGATATGACAGTTTAGATGATTGTCATAGAATATATGAAGCTTAAGGGTCAGCTTAATGAACAATCTAAATCCCAGAAGGATGCAGCAGAGACACAAAATGCAGCAGCAAACGTCAGATGTAAGATAAAGAAAGCTCAGGTAAAAGCCATGGCCACCACAACCTGAAGAACTGAATGGGAATTTTGTTTCAATTCCTGCTGACCGAACGGATTTTCTGATCACCCTCATAACTGCCAAAGGGTTCAAGAGAGAACCTTCATCACATGTGCAGACTGTTATATGGTCATTTATCCAGAACCCACTGTATAGTGTCAATCCTAAACATGTCTTCTCCCAGGGATTATGAAGAGTCTGACAGGCAATGTGTCACAAAACTGACGGAAATACATTCCGCTCTTTGTTTTCATGAATTGTTACAGAGGAGGAGAAGGGGCAGCCTTTCCAAGTAATCCATGTACTCACGGACGTGCCAACAGTCTTAGCTTATAATAACATTGACCTAAGAGAGGAAGCTTTGAGTGGAGAAGAGCTTCACACCGTTTTAAAAGTATCATTGTACAGGCGAAGCACCTGAACCCTCCAGACCAAAATTACAGCTCCAGATCATGGCAACGCTGTCGACCTGAAAGCGAATCAACTGTTTCACTATGCACTCAATATGAAGACAAGTTAACCCATAAGATGACTATTCTAAAGACCTTGCAATGTCCAATGTATAATGACAGGATCCATTGGCAGCTTACGTGAATATCGCCGGTACAAACCCGTTTATGAAGCACTCCAGAGACTAGCATGGAAAACATTTTCTGCTCGTTAGAAAGAAGCCATCATAAGGACCTCCAGCTACTACCTGATGTCTCCAAATGCTTAGAGCATCTAGATTGTTAATGCAGTTCTAGATTACCCAGCCTACAATCGATTACTCCGATTCACAGAATACATTGACATACTTAGAGGTGTACCTCCCGGTGTTCTGGATGTCTTATATTGACTTAGTCAATATTCATCTGGAATCCATCCCAGATTCAAGAGAAGGAAACTGGCAATTACACCTACATGCACTGTCCATGGTAATTCCGTGGTGTTTTACATATGAGAAGCAACATTATGCAGGGTTTCTGCCAGCATACCTAACATATATGACAAGGCTGGCAAAGGATCACTCTAGGGTATATGAGCACTTTAATAATGGTGGTTTCGCAGTGCAGGTTGCAGCTTTTGATACTAATATTCCCCCTGGTCCCTGGAGTATAGTCGATTCAATAATTTGCTGATGTGAAAGTTGTAAAACATACGTATTCATAGAATATTTGTGCAAAACCAAAGAGAAACAATATTTTCACCGAAAGCAGAAATCACACAAGCGTAAACCTGCCACAGTTTCTATGTTCAGAAGGGCACATATAAATGCATACAGAAACAACTGGCGTAGAACGATTGTTAGCCGTGTGTTCTATTGGATAGAGTTGTTTTTTCTATAATCACAGGGTGTTGACTTTTACCAAGCGAAGGGGGTCACGCAGAGAGTCTTCCCGTGGAGATCCCCTGTTAATCTTTCTAGGTGACCAATCTCTACACCACACTAAATAACGTAAGCCATAGGGCTGTAGAGCGAAACTTCCCTACCCCTCACTCCTGAACTATTTGTCTTGAATGGCTGCGTTATGAGAGCGACACGATATGAATGTGAAAAAAAACGAGCGAAGCTAAATTTAATAAATATCTAAATAAAGGCTTATTAACTTTACAATGTACATATGTTAGAAAAATCTCCTTATAGAATGTATTACCTAGAAATAAGCAGTATTCTCTCATATGTTCTATGATTCTTTACAGAAGATCTTTGTTATTCAGAGTATGCCAACTTCGAATTACTATTCTACTATGTCACTAGTCGGTCCAGTGTGTATCCATATTAAAGGGTTTTCCCTATACCTATATTTTTGTATGCAATTATTAGAGTCATCTGTCTCCTCAGAGATCATCTTGGCAACATTTCTTTTAAACCGCGGAAACAGAATGGGCGCGGACAACAAGGTGTTTGTTATTTTTCATTCGTAACATCTTGCGTGGCCACCTGCCATTCAAAACTTGAATCACAGCTCGTGCATATCCGTTTTTATAAAAGGAATAGAGTAACTCATTTTCCTTTTTCTTTTTTCATTTCGATTCCGAATAATGGGGCAACACTGCCAGAGGGGATAAGACATCATATGGGGGACGCACAGGGTGATTTAAATGATGAATTAGACTGTGCAATATCATTCATATTGTTTACGAATTAATGCCTTACTTTATGAACGTGTACTAAGGTTCAAGATTAAATCCAAATCCCCTTGGCATAGTAGAAATTGAGATGCTAGAAAAGGAAATTAATATTTAGATTGACTTACAGTAAGATACACATCATCTCAGGAAAGTAGTAGTATTTGGAAAAATGTTATTTTCACTAGGAATTTCGGAGATCTATACAATACGCAGACGACATTTCTTTTTTGTATTTCAAAAGAGAATAATAAAAGATGTTTGTCAAGGGAGGTAACTTCAGTTATTATTTAAGCTGCTGCTGCTGCTAGCATAGTACTGAACACATAAACTTAGAAAACTTGACCATTTAAAATTACATTAATTTGATAATTAATAAAGGCGAATATGTAAAATAAAAATTTAAATAACGAAATAAGAACTAAAAAGTAAGTTTATTTAAAAATGTAGCAAACAATTTTAATGTGGGGGTGCCACTCAAAGTCTGGACAACTTAGACAGTGTTTAATCGTTTTATGCCGGAATATTTTCTAATCACGAAGGAAAGATATGTTGTGTGCTTGCTTGCTTGCTTGCTTATAAAAACGTGCGATTGGCGTAGCGGTAACAGCGAGGACAATGAAATCGGTGACACGAGTTCAAACTCCGCTCGAGGCTATTCACTTTTCACTAATGCCCTTGGAAAAGACATGACTTAATTTCTTCTTCTCCAGCCAGCCATGGTTAAGATAGGCAGATTGGACTCTCTGATGCCAAACATATCGCTCACTGCTTTCCTTTAGGCTACATTAGCGTGGCCCCGATGTGGATTCTGTCGACTGGACATGCAAGGATCTCTATACGCTTCACACAGACATGCGCCCTGGAGGGGTCGTTCCTTTGTCTGTAGAGACAAAACGGGGGTCATTCATACAACTAAATAAATAATACAGTTTGTAAAGAACATTAACTTATCGTCCTTCGTATTTATTGTTTAAATTTATATTTGTAAACATCGTATTCGTGATGTAATATTCATGTGTGTCTTTCTCTCACAACCGATATGGTATGCTGAACTACCATACTGACAATTAGTTGAACCGTTAATTACGCGATACCCGATTCTTTTTATTCAAACAATAACAATCTTGAAAAGGTTATATATTTTCAGTAATATTATGTAAATGTTGTATGTTGCATGTAAAGTGTAAACTCACAATCAGATCGACCGTAATTGGTCAATTCCTGTGGTTTTGTCAACATTATAGCCACATTTCAGCAATATCGGTCAATTTTGAGAAGTTTTCAAAACAACGTGTTTGCTTATAAAATGTAAACAAACAATCGGATTGGCCATAAATCCCCCCCCACCCTAGTAGCATCTCTCCAGGAGCCTACATAATACATTTCATTGAAATATATTAAAGAATAACGAAGTTATACAATTGAGGAAAAGGAGAAAAAAGACGACAATGACGACAGACGCCCATAGTGAATGATAGCCCATGGCTTTCTTCCCACCGGGGATAATAACTGTCTCTCTGGTTCTATGTCACTCTCTCCCCATCACCATTATTTAAACATTGACACGGCACAACCAAATGTGGTATACGTAGGGAAGAACTTGGACAACTTTGAATTTAGAAATGTATGTGTATGCATATGCTTGTGTATGTATGCGTGTGTATGTGTGAAGTGAGTGCATATGATACATACATATATTGTATTCAATGCACACACTGGCTGCACCTTTTCTGGAGTGTTCACACATCTGGTGAAGCCGCTCGCACCGACGAGGCTTATAAAGGCTTATCTTCATGAAAATAAATATGTTTGAGTCGTAACGCGCTTTTCGCAATCTTTCATTTCCACATTCCACATTGTCTAATTACATCTACCATTCTTTCGGATTCCCTTACACCCACATAACAAATGTATGTTTCCTGTCAGCTCGGGTTTCGATGAATGATCGATAAGCTTGCCTAAAGAATCAGCATTGGAATTCAACATCTATTCTTAATCAAGACCTGATTAAAAAAACAACTTAACAAAAACAACCCAGGGGATACAATATCAACCAAACTATTCACAGCGAGCCGTGAAAGCATCTTTCGGAAAACTGATTAGAGGGAATGGGAATAAACATAGATGGAGAATACTTAGGCAACTTTAGATTTGCCTCTGACATTTCTATGATGTCGGAAACATCCGAAAAATTACAAAACATGTTAACCGATCTAAATAGGGAAAGTATAAAAGAAGACAAAAGTAATGTTCAAGTCCCCAAAAAGGTCATGAAGATAGAACGTGAGATTCTAAAAGAGGTTGATGAATACATCTACCTGGGGCAAAATAATAAAGCTAGAGAAAGACCATGACTGCGAAATAAAACGACGCATAACACGAGGTTGGAAAGCATTCGGTATGAATAGAGACATTCTGAAAAGCACCTTGCCAATGTGCCTAAAGCGTAAAGTATACAACAGCTGCATAATACCAGCCATGACTTATGGATGCGAAACATAGAAATTAACCAAACGATCTGAAAACCAACCCGGAATAGCACATGGAAAGAGCAATGCTAGGGATACCTCTAAGAGATAGAAAAAAGATCAACATGGATCAGAGAACGGACCAGAGTGAAGGATATTATATAACTAATTAAGCAGCACAAATGGAGATGGGTTGGCCACCTAGCAAGAAGAGATGACCATAAATGGGGGAACGACTAACCGAATGGTGTCCATGGGACAGTAAACGAAGTAGGAAGGGACCAGCCAGAAGATTGAGGGACGAGATAGAAAAGTTTGCCGGTAAGACTTGGCAGAGGTTAGCACAAGATAGGTCGTCATGGAAGGAGATGGGAAAGGCCTTCGTCCAGTAGTGGACTGATGATGATGATGATGATGATGATGATGATGATGATGATGATGATGATTATGATTATGATTATGATTATGATTATGATTATGATTATGATTATGATTATGATTATGATTATGATTTAAACCCTGACATATTTAGCTTCGTATACTTGATTTATCGAGTGAGATGTTCGGAATCTTTTGAAAATATCAGTTTTATAATTAGCAATATTCTTCACCTTTTACAAAAATCGAACTATCTACAATAAGACCAATACTCAATGAATTAGTGTATAATCATGGATAATTCTCCTTAATAGTCATCTATAAGATTGTCAGAATATCTCTATATTTAATCCATACATTTATACAGAATAAATTACTGTTGATTTATCTATACACTGATGCATATATTTTTATGTACAATCATATATCCATGTTACATGTTGGGGCTCGGTGTGTGTGTGTGTGTGTGAGTGTTTGTGTGTGCGTATCTCTATCTGTGTGCGCGTGTATGTGTGCATGTTTGTTGGCCGTTATGTACAAACATATACATGCGTGTATTGCCCCCCATTTGAATTAAATTAAGTGTTCACTTAGCGTGTTATAATGAGCCGAGCACGCACGACGCATTTGATCGCTCTACGGATATCGAAGATCTCAATCGACTTCTTCCGTTCATGAATATAAATTGTCCAGTTAAAGTCCTATATTGTATATATCAATCATTATAATTCATAATCGTTCAGCGATTAATCTCAATAATTCTATTCGTTTTTTTCTCCCTCCTTGCTGTGTCCCATTTACCATTATTGAAATACAATAGCCAGTGTTAAGCTGATAATAATGATTTTCTGATTAACCAGTTGTAACGTGTCAAAAGTTGATACGAGCTCCTAACGAGATTTTTGTTGAGATTAATTGCCCTTAATTGAAATGCATTGGAATCCAAAGTAAACTAAGACAATTAAAATGAATTCGATCATTGCTAATTGGGTTTTCGACTTTATTGAAGCACTTATATTCCTATTAGGGGCGCTTGCAATGCAGCCTGTTCGCTCAACATTGAAATGCACATGAATGCATGGCTTGAGTGAGGACTGTTGCCAATATAGTTAAATATTCGT
>VCCN01001361.1:4877850-4887876 GCA_006491835.1 Architeuthis dux | reverse complement strand
GCGTTTACTGTGACATGGGCACCATGAAGAGATGACAATAGATGTTGATATAAACTTATTTTTCGCCAGTTTTCACACCTAATCTTGCATTATGCTTTTGCGTTGACATCAACCGCAGACTTAAACCATTAACTGCGAATGACTGAAATGTCTGTAATTGCTATAATAGTAATAACTATTACTCTTCGCCACTCGCCGCAGTTAATGGAATGATATCATCTACGTGACTTTAGAAGGCAATAATCGGGTTTATTTATTCTCTTTATTTCCTGTCATCGCAGTATGTACAACAAACAACTGAAGATCTTCTAGACACAGTGTAAAGCTTAAGTTAAATACATGTTTTCTTCATCAGACGAAACCTGTGATAGTCACATAAAGAAGATTACAGAAGTTTAGAATTTTAAAAAGTTAAACATTCGAAAGATTCAAAAATTAAAATGTTTATAAACCAGAAATATTTTCAGCTGCATAAACATCATACATTTTTCATATTATGAAATTTTATAGTTCAGAATTTAAAAAATAAATAAAATAAAATGTAATGTTTGAATTACAAAATATGTTGAACTGTGAATATTGAAAGTGTTCACACTCCTGCAACATGGAAAAAAGTTTTAAACCACAAACATTCAGAAAATATCGATATTTGTAAAATTTAGTTCAAATACATTTAAGACATAAAACTGCAATAGAAACTAGAAATGTAAGGATCTCGAACATTTTGAAATATCTATGAAAAGTCTTCAAATTTAACATCATTCTGCATGGACAAATGAATATTATCGAAGTTCCAATTTCAACGGTGAAGCGTTTTAATTTTCGTAAACATGAACAGATTGTAACATGGAACCGTTTTGAGCAGCAAAATATCCCAAATACTATAAAGGAACTTTCAAATTCGAAAAACATTCCAAACGTAAATGTTGGCTTTTGAAAATTTTTAAATTTAGAAAATTTCTCCTGAAGATTTATAATTTTTTATTCACAGTGTATACTACATAAAAACACCCACTGCCAAACATCTTACCGTAAAAGAATTCTCTTTGTAAAATTCATGACGACGAAATATTTAGATCTTCGGAAAAACTGCAAAAATTGGATCATCTATAATCTCTCCAAATCCTGGTTCCTAAATGATGCGTAATAATCTGGAATTACTACATCAGTAAATATTAATTCACATCAGTTATTACCGTTTCTCCACTGTATTCTGATAAGTGCTCGCAACTCTAGTTTACAACGAATTAATATCTATTTTAACTGATTAAAAATCTAAAGAAGTTAACCCGATCATTATCCGTCCAACATTGAATAGCTGCAGTTATTCGACTGGAACTCCTTTTCCTGACTTCTAATGATCCTCGCAATTAGTCTACTCTAGATCAGTAACTTTAGTCGTATGGCTTCCTGTTTATCAATGCAATAATTCCATTAAGAAACGGTTATATTATTGGCCATAGACACAACATAGACCTTAATGAAATCTCAGACGAGTGCTGATTACTCACGGCATGGACTGATTTCCGGTATTTGATGGATGTACTTGTGGCTAATTTACTCGCATTTATTGATACATCCGCTCATAAAGAGATGCGTAAAGTTTTAGTCAATTGGCTTAATTGACTTAAGAGGTGAAAAAATGTTCAGAGAGCAAGAAAAGAAACATGCGATGGATTTTGAAAAAGAATCTGTAAGAAAGAAAATCCGCTAATTACGTATAATTTCTTAAGATTGCTATGAGTTGCTAGAAGGAATCTTATGACTACGGACTCTAAATGGAATATAGACAGGTCTGGTTAGTCACTCAATAGAAAACGCCACGTGACCAACATCTTTTGGCAGCACGTTGTGTTGGGGGTGATTAAACAAATGGGTGTGATCAATGAATAAGTTACTTCTCTCCCCTATTATTGAGCAGTGATCACTAAAAAAGTCTGAATTTTCCAAAATGCAAGCGTGAATGCTGCCGGTCTCAAACTTAGGGATCAATTTAGCATAGACATACATTGCAAACTGAATTCACTACTAAAAACCTATTTAGGTTTCTAATTAAGAAAAAACAAAACCAATTTATTTTAAACATACTAAGGAGTACATGTTTAAATTGTCAGACCTCTAGCTCCATTGCTGCGATATGTACGCGTGATACATACATAGCCAGCAAGGCAGCCAAACAGACCGACATAAAAACCGGAGAAACCTATGTTGACAGTTTTGGCTGAAGGTTTCTAATATTTATTAAGCTTAGCTTAATGAGGAACAGGGCTGTATTTAGAAGAACTCATTACATTAGCATCGATTTTCCGGAGAGGATTGCTAAACACTGTTCTACAATAGACGCATAACCCTTGATTATAATGTTTGTTTTAAAGTGTATGGCCATTATCTTTCAAGCAGTCATTTAACAATTAGCTATGGAGACATGGAACATGACATTTTATACGAGATCGTATTCATGCAATATCCGTAAAGATTTGAACTGCACAACATACGGCCCACAGGCCGAATGCGGCCCGCGAGAGCTCTTGATGCGGCCCGCGAGAGCTTTTCAAAATAGTAAAGCCTTCGTGCTCTTTAAAATAAATTCAGCGACGGATCGCGTGCAAAAGATTCAGTTCTGTGGAAGCATGACTTCATTCAACCGACGCTTCACTGTTTTTGCGCCACATTATTTCCTTTCAATCCTCCAGAAAGAAAACAGAAAGAAAATCTAGAACAAAAGAAATTCTATTTGTATAGTTAATGTGTATTCGCTTCCCCACGCGGGCCAATTCTCCTTTTAGATTTAACGCAAAAATGTTGATCCCACCGGACTACAAGTAACAGCAGGCATCGTCGCTCTGTCTCTCCTTTTCCGACCCTACGTGGGCCAATTCTACTTTTAGAGTTGACGCGAAAATACTGACCCCATACAGGGTTGCCAGATGTGTTCGAATTCAGATACTTTTTTCGCTTTTCGCCCTGTAAGTCCAATTAAAATTTAAATATATCGGACATCCAAAATAGTCCGATGTATGTCAGATCATACATTCAGATTGATATTTCCCAAATTAAAAGGTCTGTATGCAAACCATCCACCAGAAAACTATAATTTAGGATCATTAATTATATTTCAATATTAATTTTCGTTTCGTCTCAAAGTAGAACGATGGAAGGGTCGATATATTCGGATTATAATATAAACTACGATCCTATATCAGGCACAGATTATTAGGATCAGAATAGCCAAAGATTTCCGAGAAAGTGCCTCATTGTTTAAGCCGATAAAAAACAAATATTGGTGCATTTGATTTTCGTTTTAGTTTTAGTTCAATTTCTAAGAGATATATTGTCTATTTGTTGTTGGTTTTTAAGTGTGATTTTGCGAACGGGAGTTTCCGTTTATGACTATAAAAGAGGTAATGAGCCGGGGAAGGGTGCTGTTTAGCCCTGAAAGAGGAAGTATCACAATGCATTAAATATTAGCCAAGAGAATTCCAAGAGCTTGAAAGTGGGCCCTGGAATCATGACCTCTTCTTTTGTGACATTACAAATCACCTAAATGATTTCAATATTCATCCTCGGGGAAAAGACCAACCTATATTACAACTAGTAGAAGCAGCTTAAGGTTTTAAAATGAAATTAAAACTTTTCGGGTGTCGACGTGGGAAATGTATCATTTTTCTACCTGTGCACAGAATATTCCTGATGCTGAGTCAGGAGTAAAATACGCCAAACAAATTCACAATCTCCTTCAGATGTTGATAGAAGACTTACGTGGTTTAAATGTGAAGACGTTCAGTTGAAATTGGTTGGAGATCCATTTTCTGTGTATTCATATTATCCAACTTGCAATGAAAATGTTCAGTATTTTTGGTAGCATCTGCAAATGTGAACAAACCTTTTCCGTCATGTAAATGAATAAAAGCAAGCAACGCTATTCTTTAACAGACGAACATTTGGAAGATATGTCTCCGTAATATGATAAGCCTGTAGCCGAAAAGAGATGCAACGTTTCTCATTAAGTTTGAAGGTGACTCAATTGTTAAAAGGGCACTTTCGTAGAACTGAGGTTCCTCCAGGAAACTTCCGAAAACTTCCTAAAATTGACGTCGGTGGTAGATTTACTATTGCAGCCCGTGGCTAATTAGCGATCAATGTGGCCCTTAGTGATTTTGAGTTTTTTGAGTGCAGACCCGCTCTAAATCAATACCCAAACGATTCGGTAATGTGGAAACAAGTTAACGATGTTCAAAGGACCTTCCTTCTTTTTAAAATATATATATATATTACACTTTCGAAGGTGGTTCTCACAGTTCCTAATTCCTATGCGAAACAATATGAATTGTTATAAAGCAGACATCTTTACTAGATGAGCTACGGAGTCCACTCTACACTATTTGATGTACTCTTACCTCATATTGTTTCCTTTTGATATTAGAAACCACCAAGCAAAACTGTCAACATAGGTTTCTTCAGGTTTTAAGTTGGTCTGGCTGGATATGTATGTATGTATCACACGTACAGTCGGCACCAATAGAGCTAGAGGGCTGACAATTTAAACATTTACTCCGTATTATGTCTAGAAAAAAACATTCTTTCTCTTCAAAATCCCCTCCATAAACATGTTTTTAGTGGGGAGGTTAAACTTGAAATGTAAGTGTATGCTAAATTGGACCCTTAATTTGTGCCCGGCATCATTCGCGATTGTTTCTTTTGAACATTCAGACTGTTAGTGATCACTGTCCAAGTAACTTATTCATTGATCATCCCTTTTTCTAATTCTGTAATTGATCACCCCCATACTGCCAAAAGACATTGGTCGCATGATGGTTTCTATTGAATGACTAACTAAACCTGTGTTGTCTTCTTTTCATTTGCAATTTATTTCTTCCTACGCCGCGAGCATTAGGTTGTTAGCAGGTAAAAAGCTAGTCTTTACGACGCCCATATCTTCTAAACGCACGAAGCAATCAAGGATAGAAGTTCCAGCGAAATAATGGTGCGTTTCATTAGCGAAGCAAAAGCGTAATTATCGACGAACGCTTCGCGCATCAAAGTTTTATTTTGGGAAGGATATCTAAATTGCAAATAGAAATACGGAAGTGTGGGTAGCCTAACGATTAGCAGCACAAAAAATGGAATCAGCAAACCTAGTTCAAAACTTCGACCGAGATAGTTTGCGTTCATTTCACACTAATGTTCTTGGGAAAAGCATGGATACGTCTGTTTCCCTTCAGCTGTGGATAATAGGAGGGCAGACTGGGTTGGCAACCAGTATAGGAAACGGACAATGAATTCAAACTGGATCCAACCCCTCGTCCAATGTTGTGAGAGGCTAGCAACGGATAGAGTGGGGGCGTGGTCCATAGATCTACGGTTAACGAGACTCTGGTGAAGCTTCGTTAGGCCTAGCAATTCGGAAGTCTCCACCTTCACACGATCAAATAGACTGGCTGTTACAGGGTCAAATTATGAGGTCGTGAGTTCAAATCACGGTAGGGGAATGTGAATTTTACATATCGGTTTACACCCCTATATTTTGGTGAGGATTGTTCTAGTTGTTCTCGTTATTCTTTTCTTCGCTACTCTGATATTGCTGCTTGGTGAAATAACTTAATAAAGAAAATGCAGGTCCTGTCCTGTGACTGAAAAAATGGGTCGGTGTTCAAGCCCACGTAAAAGCTAAGATTTCAAATTCCAAGACCAGCTCCACTTAGAATACTATTATAACACTATCTTATTATGACTATTCCACTTCCTGTCATACTACATACACTTAATGAAAATTGAAAAGGATCTAGCACTCAGAATCCCCATATAAACCCCTCATGTATACTTATATACACCTATTCTTTTACAACAGATATCATACACATGCATATCTATGGCGTTCGATTAAGTATCAACAGTTGTATTGCAGTTGTTTACTAGCTCAGCTTTTTTAGTAATCTTTTTACTCAAAATAGTCACCACAATTTTAAGAAATAAATGTACGCAAATTTACCGTAGAAAAACTAACCATTATTACCGATAAACTGATATGGAAAATTGATTGAAACTATACCTTTTCCCCGAGTAAATTAAAACGTAAAGCAAGCAAATTAGAAAAATGCGGCAAGCAAACTAAAAACAAACTGCGGTAAGCCAAAGAAATAAAATACGGTTAGCAGATAAAAAAATATGGCAAGTTGAAACTTGTCTTTTAATATATTCTCTTTAAATGATAATCCATTTTTAGTTTAACTGAGGTATCATATTTATTACGTTTTCAGATGTATTGAATTAGGCTTCTGATGTCGGACTGTGCAAATTCAGGCTGTGGCTAGCAACAAAATATATTATAGATAAGTTTCAAATAATTTTATATACAAAAAAATACAACATATGTCCAGCGACTGCAGCAGTAACTGTCCATATGTGATTATTCTTGTTCATCGATTTAGTTTGCTAGTGTTTTTAATCTTTTTTCTTTTTTAAAAATCTATCTGCCGTATTTGTAAAAAGAATCTTGCCTTACTTTTTAATTTGCTCGGGAAAATACAATAGAAAAGACTTGAATATTAAAGAATAGAGTTATGGATTTTCATTTCTGTTTGCGGAAAGTTATACATGGGAGGCAGTCCTGGAGAGGTATACATATCCGGTTGAATGATTTGTTATTTTTTAATTATATATTCATTGTGTACTGTCTTTTGTGATCCCTACTTACGCATGTTTCATTTTAGGAGGTGTATAAGTTGTACTTGGTGAAGGTGTCTGATGAGAAATCAATTAAAATATTGAAAGTGTGTTGATTTAGTGTTTATTGGAATGGAAAGTCAGTTGTATTATGAATCGCCCTTCACACAACAGTACTTGTCTGTTAAACTAGCTCGCTAACCATTGCTCTACGACGAGGTGATGGATTGCTTTGTCTAAAGCCCCATGTCTTACCGCAGTTGCAAAGGTTACACCGTGGAAAATATTACGTTTATATTACTTAAATTGTTCTCCCTTAATCCGTCTGGCTATGCAAAGGTTGCCACACAGTTGGTAAAGGCGAGAAGCCGGATAATAAGATTAAACACAGTTTTGAGTGAAAAGTGTTTGCCCTCAAATAAGCAAGTGGGGAAAATGATAGATTACAAGTTGATTAGAACAGGCTTCTAAAGGTTAATGTTTGAGATTATATTAGTGTGTTTCAAAAGTATTTTCCTATTGTATAGACCTGTATTCCAAATATTATTTCATGTACACATCTAGAGACTATCTATGACTTCACTGTATTGTTAACCTCATCTATATATGTATAGTGTGGGCTGAAGTGTAAGGTTAGAGAATCCCTTCGAATGTCCGTGTTACAAGCATGAGCTAAAGTTTTTTATGACTCGTCATCATATGTAGGATTGAGAAAAATATGTCTCCAATGCTTTCCTTAATGGGATGTGTATTTTATAGACCAGACTAGAATTACAGTAAAACAAAAACAACAATATTCTGCATATATCACCACATAAAGGTTAGTAAAAAGTATATTTGTTCATGTTTGTCAGCTCAGAACCAAAGAAAGAAAGATATCAATAACACATGGATAATAATTCTTCAAAATGGCTGCTTATCATGCTAGAAATATAATTTTAAAGACTAAAAATGGTTCCGTCTGTAAATTATTCCACGCTTATTTATTTAAAGAATAGTGACATTTCGAGGTAGTTAGAGCATCAAGATTGGCCAAGACGTGCATAATGACAGATCTAATTTGCCTTGAAAATATGCAGTCATAAGGGTATCATATCGTAATTTTCAGACCAGAATCTGATGTGTTTAAACTACAGACCAGTGAATAATAGTTATTTTTTTCCTATCCAATTTGAAAAAAAAGCCTTGTATTATGCTTAACTCTATTAATATTAGACGGTCGGTAAATTAGTTCCTTGACTCGTAGTCGACCCCAGAGTTATAAATAACTTTGTCCATATTAGCTTTGTAAGTTAGAACATAGCCATAAAACTAACAACTCTCAAGTAGAAGGAGAATAAATAATGCATCACGACTAAAGTATCTTTGCTACCAAACATAGTAGTTAATATGGTGATCAATGTGAATGCCGCAACGGGAACACTGCATCAGACATTTGAGTACAATTTCGTCACCATTGTCCAAGTAAAATTGGATGAAATGAATATTAACCTACTAAAAATAAAGATTGTTTTCATAAATGTAGCTGAATGAATAAACTCAACATGCTCTTTGCTTGATTAGAAGAACAGTAGAATACGTGAATTAACTACCCGTAATCCTCATCATCTTCTCTCCAAAACCGATTTAGTCATCTAAGTCTATGCATAAACGCATCTCGGTACACTCCAATTTGTTATTGTGGTACTTGCATCGCATTGTGTTGCACCTTTTCTTACATTTGCAAAGACTCATCTCGATTACTGCTTCAGGTGCTGGCAGCTGTCATCGTCTGAATGTACGTGTTGTCCTTAAATTCTCAGCCGTACGTTTCAGGATCGGGTGACAATGGTTTCAGGACATGTGATGATTTCCTGATCAAGCACATCAGTTGTTATAAGTATATTATACCAAAGTGAAGCGGCTGTTGAATGAAGTTTATCTGAATGCTGGAATTTACTGTAGAAATGCTATCTTGCCTCAGCCAGTGTCAGTCTGACTTTGTCAGCAGATCACAATATAGTTTAACAACAAATTGGGAAAGTCCATTGATGACCGAATCTTCTAAAGCATCTTCGTTTTGACCAAGTTGCTGAAAAGATTCAATTATGTACTTACTGGCTGCTGTAAGTAATTTCCAGCAAGTTAATTCGGATTTACCACACGATGTGCTGGTTTGGTCACAGCAGGTAAAGGCGTGGAAACCAAGCAATGCAAAACTTTTATCTGGCCCTAAAGCTCCATATGCTCTCCCAACTTCAATTGATCGCTTTTTATTCCCTCTTTCAGTGATAAAAACTTTTTAGTGTGGGAAGGGCAATGGAGTAGTGTATAAGAAGTACGAAGACATTCGTGCATGGAGAGACTACTTTCAGATGACGGAATGGATTCTGCTTCGCCACGTCTAATCACCAATGACCTCCATAAGTAGATAGTCAAGTCTTGCGTTGTTTGAAAATGTGACAATAATCTGTTGAGGGTCAAATGTTTCAATGGGGTAGACTTGTTGGAGAAGTCTTTATAGCAGGATCTGTGATAAGAGCCAGTGCTATTGTAAACTCCGTGGGCTGTCAAGTCTTTAGTTCTGATCACACAGTCAGTCACAGATATATCGCGGTACTGGTGACGTTCTTGTGTAAGATTAAGAATGTATCGTTGGATGGCATAGTTAATGCTGATTAAGACAGGGGTGTAAATTGTACCTAAGCGAATATTTAATCAGCATACAATTTGCTATCCAACGATATACATCATGACCATATTCGGGAAAAATAGATGTCCTCCTGGTTGCCATCATTAAATCGAAATGGCGGTCAGACGACAACTTTCTACTAGTCTCAAATGAATTTAAATGAAATGTTGTAAAAATGCCGACAAATGGCTGCGAACGAAGTCAAGAAATTCGGAATGGATCTATGTACAATTATCTCGCCTATGTCCTAGCTAAATGTACACAAACACAATATATCTCCAAAAGTTCTCTGTCCACACACTACTCCCACAGGTATCGATACATTTCAATGAGATGTTGTGGAAGAGTGAGTAGTCTATTAGAAAGCAAAGGATTACATGTTGGAGCGAATCCATGCACGATTAGTTCCCTTACATTGTAGCTATTGTCCACACCACACAATATATTCAAAGTTTCTCAATGAATTTCAATGAAATTTTATCGAAGGGTAGCCAGTAGGCCAGAAGCCCTGTATAGGTTTATGTAACGCATATACTAGCTACAGGCTGTGAATAGGTTTATTTAACAGAATTTCACGATGCTAGCGTTTTGAATGTTGGTCTAACTCACTTCCCAAATATGCGTTGACAATGGATCCCGTTCGAAACTCCAGTCCTCATCATACACAATAATAAATGAAAGAATAAAAAAAA
>VCCN01001361.1:4841400-4852059 GCA_006491835.1 Architeuthis dux | reverse complement strand
TATATATATAGAGAGAGAGAGAGAGAGAGAGAGAGAGACATTTATGATACTCAATTTAACATAGAAAAATAACCGAGGAGTGAGATTGTATTCTGTCAGTGTACCTAGTGGATAATAAATACCTTCCTGGAAAATCAGCATTCATTAATTTTGGCTTTCAACTATACTCTAATCCTGAGCACGAAAAACCTTAGAACATACGTACTTCAGCCACCATTATACCTAGATATATGTGTGCATATGTATGTGTGTGCGCGTGTGTGTACGTAAGTGCGTGTATGTATGTGTGTGTATGTGTGTGTGTGCGATACCTGATATTAGTAGATACTATGTATACGCAATGTTATTCCAAAACACACACTGATAATATTTATACATATTACCAATGCCATTCCTGAATGTAACGCTAAATCACATCATCTCCGTTCATTTAACATATTTTCTAATCTTTCAGCAATCTCCCAACCAAATCGCCATTGCCAGCACGTTTTTCGACAAAACGTGTTAATTTTCCCCACAACAACCAGCACTTGACTTGCTTTGAATGGAATCAACGTTCCCGATCGGAAGCATTTTTTTTTCTTTCGGAAGCGTTTCTCGATCAGGAATCAGTTTGCGATTTAACAAATAACCATCGGCGCCATTTGCCTGCATTAGAGTACTCTGACTGCAGCGTGAAGTTAACCCTTTGGCCTCTGTCTTAATTAACTCAGCCGTACTCCTAGAGGACAATTTTTATTAAGACTGTATACAGCTGACCGACTAAGAGAGAATCCGGCCATTATTCTGTTGTTGAATGAAGTGGAATGTGTGAATACATTCTGTGTTCGGATTGAATTAGGAATGAATTTGAACGACAGGGTAACATGAGATGGACATTGGAAAGCTTCCAGATGCTGCAAAAAGGGTGTGGCACTATTTCCACTCGATTAGATCCCAGACAATGACAGACTTTACCATTATTAGGATAGAGACCATGTTCGCATTGCCCACACAATAATTACTATGATACATTAATTTTTCAATACTACCGAGAGTGAAATATGTTCACTGTCGTTATATTTGTATGGATATTGTACTTTGTTGATAACTTTCTACACTGGAATTATATATGGGATTTGTTTAAGTTTGATATATATTAGATGTATACATAGTCGTTGCGTAGTAGCAAGCTAGTCTCACAGACCATTACAAAGGTAGTGATCCCAGTCTTCACAGGGTGTCTCACACTTGTGTCCGCGTGTGGTACTAAACCGAGATTCATACATACTTCCCAATAGAATATCTATGTCTGGCGAGGTGTGATGCTATGGAATATATGTTTGTTACTGATATAAATGCGAATTGTTATTCATGCTAAATATATGCAAAATATAAGTAGACATAGAGATACTGTTAGTTAAGATAGGAATGTTTCTCCCTTCCTTTTTTGAATTCATCTTTTTTATTACAATATTATCTACCAATATCTCAAAAGCGATATATATTATTTAGAAATTAAATCTCAGGGAAAATTATTCGGGCTATTTAGTGATATTTAATCTGTTCTATATAATATATATATTTACTAATTAATTCATATTTTGCTCATTGAAAACTATTTCTTTTATTTTAATGTTATTAACATTTTATTCGTGGGTCTTTATGTATTTTCATTAATATGCCAATTCCCAAACGGAATTGATTTTTAGAATAATATTCAAAACTAATGAGTTATTTTGGCAAGAACTCTTTAGGGAGAATACCTTAAAATTATAAATGATCAAGGAGATCCATGAATGGTTTAAAAACAAAATGGTGATTACATATGAACTCAAAGAACACGATACATATTTCAAAGTATCACCTGATCTGTGATTCGTCTCAGCAGATTTCCAAAGAAATCTAATGTATCAATAATTGGAATCCACTGAGATAAGTAGCTCCAAAAGTAACTGAAAACTGAACAAGGTTTAAATATATGATAGTTGATGTTCCTCTGTTCATGAAAGGACCTACCCCTATGATATGCCAAATTTCGGTTTCATAGATGGATAATTGTGGTCAGCAATGACTACAAATGACCTCGGGTGACATTGAATAACCACTGAGGTCATATTTGCATTGTCTATGACGGTTGTCATGAAAGGACTTACCACAAACTGGGGAAATTGAATGACCTACGATGTCAACCTCACAAACTATGTGGAAGGTTGTCCTCTCCACAGTCTACGTGCATAATAATAGGTCGATAGGGATGTAGTTTTTTCGAAGAAGAGGCACGAGGGTCAACCTCGCCTAGCTTGTTACCTTCGACGTGAGAGGATGTAACCATATGCAAAATATCTGCATGCTTGATGCGAAATTGTGGAGCACAAGTTTGAAAATTGACTGGAAATTACCTCTTGTGACCTCAAGTGACCTCTGAGGTCAACATCACAATGCATATGAGCTTCGCCGTGGAAATATTTACCCTTATGGCTAATCAGTTTCAAGTGCAAAATTGTGGCCCCAAAAATAGGAAAATTGTTTTAAAATGGCCAGGAATGGCCTATGGTGACCTTGCATGATCTCACAGGTAAAGCCAACTTAGCTTATGTGGAAGGTTTACCTCTTCTCAGTTTACATGCAGATTATAAGGTCGATAGGGCTTGTAGTTATTGCGGAGACGAGACACGGACAAACAAATAAATAAACAGACAGAGTGCTAAAATATTAGTATAGATAACATTTAAGTGCGCGTAAATGCTCAAGGAGATAGGACGATAGATGGGGGAGAAGACTAACCAATAGTTCCCATGGGACAGTAAACCAAGTAGGGCACAAGATGGAGGGACGAGATAGAAAAGTTTGCCGGTAAGACTTGGCAGAGGTTAGCACAACATAGGCAGTCATGGAAGGACATGGGAAAGACCTTTGTCCAGCAGTGGACTTATAACGGATGATGATGATGATGATGATGATGATGATGATGAAATGCTGCCCTCTTATCTTTAGGGTTGCTTCCTTTAAGAAACTCCTTGTATTTGTATGGTCTTGATTATAGAACTTTAGTAATGATTCTTACTAAGCTAGTGTTACACACTCTTTAATAAAAATATATTTAAATTGATTTTTCCGGAAATGTTATTCCCCTTCATTTAAGCGCCACACATCAAACTTCTCGAGATGCAGATATGCCTGCACAATGTGCAGCGATACACTCTTGAATGTATCTTCTTGTGATGATGCCGGAATTATTTTTTATTACATGTAATTTATTTGCATCCATTAATATCTGAGCAGTCAGATGTCTTGGTAAATGATTTATTTGAGAATTCCAGTCGACTAAAATGAATTGCTTCAAGTTCGCACATTAAGCTGAGTGCATTAGAAGATAAATTATACGATGTAAACGAAATTTAGTTTTATTTGACTTTGTGGTAAGCGGATTATTTTGATATATAGGAGACCCATTTGTTGGGCATTGTAAAGGTACAGCGATACGATCCATATACAGATTGAATTCATACAATGCAAGTTATTATACCATTCCTTACAAAAAATAAAGATTCCGTTTCCAGTCAGAAGGATATCGACACAAAAAGAATCCTAAGAAAAGGGTTCCACTGTTCTATGACAATGTAATTTTGAAGAGTGATTAGAGAGAGAGAGAGAGCTTCAATTTCTCGTTTCGTGTGGATTTCAACAGAACTGGGAAACAAGCAAACAGCAATATTGTCCAGGCGATTGACGCAGTTTCATTGCAATTAAACACAAGAAAATACCAGCAAAATGGATGAGGTTTCATTTCATCGTCTGTATTTCCCAATGAACCTTTCCAGTTTTGCGTTTTGCTTTCCCACTAAACACAATTTTAATTTGAGTTAACGCGTGCATCTCATTTTTTTCTGTTGTTTTCAACTATTTTCCAGAAGACACTTGAATTACATATATTCTATTTACCATATCCCCCAAGTCCTCACTTGTTACACATTTTTTTATTCTGACTTATTTCGCAATCCAATATTATTTTCTCTCTAGCACTTAGAAAAGAATCAACAATCATGAAACGAACAAGTCAGAGCAATATTGATGTTAGGTGTAGAAAAAAAATTAGAGGCGAAAACATTCGAAAGAAAAGATAAATAATAGGATAGTGAAGGTGTGAACCTTCTAGATAAAGACAAAAAAGACAATTGAATCTTTTTCTATACTACCTTATTCCAAGTTGCCTTCACAAGTAATAGCAAATTCATCATACCATTTTCAAGAAGTAGGATTCACCAGCCTAATCCACGTTAAAATAATCATGTTTCCCAGTTTGCGTAGCGTATGTTTTTCACCATTCCCTGTGTGCAAAATCTAATAAAAGTGATTGATTCTAAGAGTTCCAATTTTAATATTGCCAGGCTGATGTTTATTGTTTGTTGTTTGCTATTGAATTAGAAATGCGTTGCTCAAATGAATCAGCAGTATTCCGACACTCGTTATTGCCACCTCTTTACTCAGATTCTCGATTGGTTTTTATCTTGTCCTTTCGTTTCCATCAATTCCAATAAAGGTTTGTGCTTCTCCTACTTGCTTAAACAATTATACGACTTCGTTCGTCATTCCCTGAAAGTTTCTCGGCTTGGTCTAATTTGCTTGTTTCACCTCCGCTGTCTATTTTTTTTCGGTTTCTCTCTAAAAGTATTACCTCTTCCAACTTCGTTGGCAGAGGTATATGCATCCACTCATCTCTGTCTGTGTGTCCACAGAAATCTCCATCAATGACATTTTGTGAGAGTGAAGGCCGTGGGATAAGGATGACTCGATGACATTTTAGGGCAGATCCAGGAATTTGTTTTCGATTGAGAATTATATTTTCATATATTGAAAAGAGGAAAAACATAGTCCGAAATATGGAAGATCGAAACACATTTACCTCCCCGGCATCGTTGCTATATATGAATTAATTTTCACTTGGTGTTTGCAGGGGTATGCGCTCTCTTAGTGCTTTCTAGTTTATTTTCCTTTTCTTTATTTTGCTCTAATTATATACTTTGTTGGAAGATCTCAAGAGGTTCATTTTTTCTCTCTTTGTTTATCGTTTTTTCCCCATACATTTAATGTTTTCTTTCTGTTGTATAGTCACCGGTCCGCTAGGAAAGTCTTGGTGTTCGAGAAAAAGGAAAACTGGAGACTTGCTTTATGAAAATATAATGATATATTGGCGAAGAATGAAGAGTGGGAGACAGATAACGGGAGCCAACACACGTTTCTTAGACAGTAGGGCATACGAGTCCTTGACAACAGAGAAATTGATCTTGTCTTCGTCCCAAGCCTAGGTTGCTATCTCTGCCTTCTGGATTTCCAGCCCACCACCTGCAGCTCAGGTTTTAGCCAATACCTTGTTTATAACTTTTCAACGCCGGGTGTGTCTCTTCCGGTCCCTGACACCTACAGTTTGGGGTTTGGTCGATATCCTATTTATGACTTTCAACACATGTGGTGGCCAAATATGTGACCACCGCCCACGGCTGCCTAAATATCTAACATTTATTCATCATTCGTCTTATCTTCTTGCGTTCTATATTCATTTCCTCTTTTTTCTTCTCTATTCATCGGATCCTGTTTATTTAACAATAGTTCCCTTTTTTCCATTCGAGTTAATATTTTATTAGACGTTCTTTCGATATAGTGTATTTTCTCTATTAAACTTCATACTTGTCTATGCCAAAAGCCTTACATTCTTTTTCTCGATTTCTCGGTTTTTCTGTCATTCAAGTTATTCTTTTTCTATCACACTTTGCTCCTTGCTATTTTCCCTCCCTACTCTTCCATTTTTACTTTTTAAAATTCTTTCTTTCCCCTTTATTATCCTTTGTTATTATTACTTTGCTTTCATTTACTTATTTCATATTATTTTCTCTGCTCTTTCTATCATCGTTAATTGAATTCGGCAGTACTTGTATGTTCATGCTACTTTCGGCTTCATTCAATAGGTCGCTCATACTTGCCTACAGACTCTTGTTCGTGTTCATACATGGATTCAACATTTCATCTATATATTGTTTTCAATACCGCCGCTGTTTATCAAGTCATGGGAGAAACCTCAAGCCCCCTCGTCATGTTCTTTATATATTATTTTGATTATATTTGACAAACATGGATTTGAACAGTGAATCGACTTTGTCAATATTTTGCAACAGACGAATACGTTCTGTCCCATCACCAGGTATCGTGACACAACTATTATGTCTCTAGCATGCCTTGATGGTTGTTGGAGATGCTTGGGTGGAGGAGCACTAAAGTAAACCACTCTTCCATAACTACCACCCACGCAGTACCGACTGTAAAAGGTTGTTTTGCTCGTTGTCAACTTTGACAGGAGCCAGCATATATGCTTATTGGTCTCTATCTCTGTAGACATATGTTTGGAAGTGCGTGATAGATAGATAGACTCACAGAGATACATAGGAAAATATTCTATGCAGCAAGGAATCATATGTAATGATAAAAGAAGTATATCTCAGAGCAGCTTCATTCGCTAAAAAGAAAGTTCATTTCAATCACCAGGAAGCCAAGCCTTGGCGTTTGTTCTCACCATCAACATTTATAACAAGGTGATATTTCCTAAGATTCTATTGAACACTGACCTGAACTCTGCCACCAGCAGACTTTTTGTATTTAGTGACATTTTCATCAATAGCTACTCCTTCTTCGGAATCTGAAACATTGCTATTGGGCGGCAGGCGAGATCCTTATGATCGTAAACGAGACAAGCCTGCGAAATTATGTAAAACGAATTATTGGATTCAGCCCAGAATTGACAGATATATGAAACTATGTCATCTCATGAAGTATTTAAAGATGAACATAATCAGTTAGATTCCATATATTCAACTGAACATATATTTGATTCGAGAACGTGTATTAAACTACAACCAGCTTTCGATTTTTTTTATTCTTGCTATTTCTCGGAAATTTATGCTATATATATATATATATATATATATTAGGTAGTTACATATAAAATGTCGTTTTTCTAAAAAAATAAGATGACGATTAACAACCAAAACCGTGAAGATATGCTGTCTCTGTAAACTTTCCTACGTTTAGAGGTCAAAGATTAAAGAAAAAAACCCATGGTTTCCTTACTATTGAATGTTGTATTACAGAAATGAAGTTCAAGCTGATTAAAAAGATGATGATCTGCAGCTGAAATGTCCGGTGAATATAGAAGAGGCTGCAATACCTTATATCCAAATTCCCTTAACTTAAACACAATCAGTTGGGAGGTATGGGGTTGGAACCCTCAGGGAGCATTTTATTTACTTTTTCCCAACTTCTTACTGTTCTTATTGTCTTAACATGACGTGATATGGACGCTGTTGTAGTTTTGAATCTCCTGTTTGACACGTTGTTTGTGGGTCGCTGACCACTCCTGTCGATAATTCCACATCATTAATAACATGTTTGGGCCTCTCATGAGTTTCATTATTGGTATCCATATTTCGAGTCTTAAACCTAATGAATCAACGCTGAACAGTTTTCATTGTAGTAGAGTTCACTTCAAATGCTTTGTTGACGTTAATAGAGGTTTTGACAGCATTCTGTCTGAATTTTAGTTCGTACTTAACAATTAGTTTAACCTCTGGGTTAAACACCATTGCTGCTAAGAGCCCAAACAAAGACAATAACAAAGCATTATGTTAAATCACCGTAGCGACGATCACCGACCCGATCGAACAAGCAGCCGAGTAGCGTCAGCGCTACCGGATACACCATTTAGCCTAGAACATTTCAAATTCTCCGCTAGCAATCTATTAAAATATTTTATTTTCTACAGAATTGTGTGTTTTTCTTTACTCTTTTAATATTGTGTCAGCGCTACCAGACACAAGATTTAGCCTAACTTGCAAATTAGCATGTGTACTTCTCTAGAATCTACTAAGAATGGTTCATTTTATTTCTTGAAATTTCTTTGGTGTGTCAGCGCTACCTGACGCACTATTTGGCCTGGAACCATTCAAATTCATATGAGTACTCCACTAGTCATCTTCTAACAAGGTTTTAATTTAGGATGTATGTTTAGAGAAAATGCCTTTATGTTCGGGAAAATAAGCAATTTTGGCGATACAAGTATCACATTCTAAGGTGAAACAGTAGCTGTAATATCAGTGGACATATACACATGCACGCACGCACTCCAGCAGGCAAAATCTGGTCAAAATGCCGACAGTAATTATTTATTATGTATAAGTATTGTAAGCCAGGGTTCTCAAAGATGGTGTCGGGTCACCTCCGGGGGTTCAATGAATATTATTGGGGGTTGCAGAAATATTTTAAAATCTTTTTAAAAGAATACTGTTTTTTTTTTTTTATTTTGGCAAACATGCTTTTTCTTCACGAAAATTACATTGGGGGAGGGGACTTTATTGGACTCTTGTATAATGATGTCAGTGCTACTGGGCGTACTACCGTGTTTCACTTAATGGCTACTGTGGTGTGTTTCTATATTTCATCAATAACATTGTTCTCAATGATGTACAAAATTAAGATTTCACGTATAGCAGCCTATTACATTGCTATTATATGCATAAATGCTCAGAATACATTAGATATGTTTCCCCTCCAGTTGTCATACTCGGCGAAGCTTGGATTATTTAATTATATCCTTGGAATCCTAAGTTAAGAAATGCATGTTGAGTTGGACTTCCTCAAGCAACTACGAGATTCCTTTTTGATTCCCAGACAATTTGATTATCCAATATCCCCAACTAAACTAATATAATATTTGCTGTTAAAGAGACTCAGATAAGTAATCTAAACAGCCAAAGTTGTAATGCTTTATTTTTGGAGCTATGCAAAGTGAATTTAATCAACTATTGTGTTGTGTGCTTTTTACGGTGTAGCCTGCAATAGACGAGATGGGCATTCGAACAAAATATGTATAGCTAGGTAACGTTTTTCAAAATCTTATAAACAATGTCCAATAGTAAAAAGTTGAGCAGTGATCATGAGTTGAGTATTTTTAACGGAATTCTAATTATTGAACGTTTTCGTTGCGACTAAACTTTAAACTCATTGAAGAGCGACGTGATATAAACAGTTCAATATATTGGTTTATGTTGTTGTTAAAAACAGTGCCATGTCTACTCAGTATGGGACAGATACCAACGCATACGTGGTGGGATTGTTGAAATTCAGATCTACTATGTGCAATAGCTGAGAACATTAATCAAATTTCAGCAATTGTAAAATGTTTTCGTGATTCACATAGTCATGGAGCTAACACAGAGGTGGTATGCCCAAGAAGATGAACAAGTACAGGAGTATTAATAACTCTAATGAAACTTATATTAACTTTGAACAGTTTTGTTTTCAATGGGAGGCATTTTCTCCAGGTCAAAGGTTGTGCGATAGGCACTCTCGTAGCCCCATCATACGCCACTATCTATAGGTGAATATTTGAAGAAAGCTACATATACCCCGAAATTAATGATGTATGTTTATTCTTTACTAGATTTATAGACGATGTATTCTTTATATATATACAGGGGGTGAATTAAAACTTAACGAATTCCTATACAATCTAAACATGAAACAAATAATGCAATAAACATTGTGACAAACTTAAACCTCAATTTATAGATAGAGGCTACAGCCATGCTTTAATAAAATACAGATAAACAAAGCTATTACTACCCTGAGAGAAGATACCTTGAAATCAACAACAAAAGAAATATAATAACATTTAGTGACATTCTCTCCCACTCAAATAATCAAGAACAGCTGGGACAGTATAAAGCTGAAACCAGACTTGAAGGATATATTTCAAGAACCAGGTATGCTAGCCTCCCGTAAACCTAAAAATATGTTTAAAATGATAGGTAGCAATAACATAATAAATGACTAAGTTATGCACAAAGAACATTACAGAAACAGTTAGATTTTTCCAACCATGCAATAGTAAAAATAGTTTATGCTGCAAACAACCTACATTCACAGACACATTCACCAGTTCCATATCTAAGAAAGTTTACAAAATATACGACGAGTCTGATTGCACGAACAACAACAGTATCTGTATCTTAGAATGCATACGTTGCTCTAAACAATATATAAGTAAGTCTGAACTACAAATAACTATAGATATATGATTAAATCATTAGACCACAATAAACTATTACCTGCAGAGTAACATTATCGCTTACCAAACCATAACTTTAACGTAGACGCAAAATCTGCTATACAGAAAACATAGAAAAAAAGTATCTAACAATACCACATCAACATTAGGAATTCATGAAGACAAATGGATGTGGCGTCTAAAAAACCTGTCCCCAGGTGGCCTTAATATTAAACTGAATCATACGAAGAATTTCACATTTATCCATAAAAAACACCAACAACTAAATACAAAATAACACACTTTTATATTAATATACTTATAACATACATTCTTTAAAATATTCCTTAAATCCAGTTTTAGCTTGTATTATTGTTTATTTTCAGATTATCAAAAAACACCATTAAAAAACAACATACATTTGAAAATTCAAACTTTTAAACAGGTGTATTTGCACAGCGATCCACAGCGTTCATATTTACTTTGTTATCTCAACTTTATCTATAGTGTTCTGTTTCCCTTAGCAACGTAGGTTTGAAAAACAAATGAAGTGTTTGTTAAACTGTTTCTCAAAAAGAATGATT
>VCCN01001361.1:4732200-4747463 GCA_006491835.1 Architeuthis dux | reverse complement strand
GACCTTTTTGGGGACTTTATCGTTGAACATTACTTTTGTATATATATATATATAGAGAGAGAGGGGAGGTGCTTGGGTGGAATCCGCAATAGGGTTCGTGAATACCAACATATTAATTACATTTATTCATTTAAGCAAAACGTAAAATTGTATAATTCTAGAGTACGTAGTATTATTATAAAAATAAGTTATATTTATTATGAGAATAGCTACAGATCGAAAAACTGTTTCGTGCTGTTCACATCTTATCAAGCGAGTGGTATCAAATTATTTTTATAAAATTACTATTTTGCCTCGTCACTATTACGTTTCGTTTTTTTTTAATATTTTTATTTTTTTTTATTTTTTAAAACTTTTTATTTTTTTATCTTTTAGCCAACATTTATTAATTTTAACATTGTAATTTTCTAGTTTACAGTTTTTACCAACATATTAATTACATTTATTCATTTAAGTAAAAAGTAAAATTGTATAATTCTAGAGTTTGTAGTTCTATTATAAAAATTAAAAATTAACCACCCAGCAAATGTACTAAAGGAGACACCAACAATAATAAGTAAAACAATATCAGATAATTCAGCAAATATATCTATATTCACCAATCTAAAACAACAATATAATAGAGCCCTAAAATAAAGTCTTCACAATTGTGTTAGGCGTGTTTTTGTTTTTTTGGTCTGTTAAGTTAAGTTTATGGAATCCACTATGTTCTTGCTAATTTTTCCGATTTTTTCTTTGTACGATTTATTAACCAGCAAGTTTCTTTGTTTTTTTTTCAGTTGGAAAGACTTGCCGATTACTAAATCCTACAGAAATCAACATCTGAAAAATTAGCTAGAACATAGTGAATTCAATAAATGGCAAAATAAGAAAGGATCTAAATTCAAACCAATGGACCTGTACCAATGAAGTGAGAAAATGGTTGAAAAAACATAATAAATAATGCGAATTCATACAAAATTATTTTATGTCTATACATAAAATAATTTTACCCTAAAATAACGGAAGATTTACTGAAGAACGCAATAAAACTAGTCAAGAAGCACATCTATAAAAAAAAAGATCCATACTAATTCACAAAACCGAACCATGGATAAAAAAAATGGAAACGTTATTATGGGTGCCCATGACGGAGCAGAAATATGCGAATTAATAGGTTTATTAATTTTATATAATCTATCTGATATAATAGACAAAAATACATTAGACTGTATAAATACTATATATCACAAAACATTTTTAAATCTGGAATTTAATATCAACATAAATATCCTGCAAAAAGAGGCTAATTCTTTAGACATAACCCCACATGAAAATATCAATACACATAAACCATGTAGTAAAGAAAACAACCCCCAACTATATAAACGCAGCATCTAACCACCCACCAAATATACTAAAGTAAATACTAATAAGTAAACAAATATCAGATAATTCAGCAAATATATCAATATTCAACAATATAAAACAAAAATACAATACAGCCCTAAATAAACAGTGACTTTAAAACAGATATCGAAATATAGGTACACCTAAATAAATATATATTAAATATGCAAAACATGATACAAATTTCAAGGATTAAGTAAAACATACCAACAGTTTCCCCTCTTTATTAATTTTGATTTTAAAATGTTTTTAAAAAATTAATTTAGGTATCAAACGCGCCTAAGGACATACCCAATTAACAATTTACATAATAAATAAAATACGTATTCAACATTAAAACAAAACTACAACAACCAACTTTAGTCTTATCAAATTAGTTTTCTCCTCAGCATACGTTTTGACAACAGAAATAGTTTTGCTTATTTGACCATTTCCAAAGTCTAGTTAACAAATGAATATGCATCCAGTGATCCATTCTTCTTAAAAAACGGTTATTTTTAAATAACACCTGAATAAATTTGGTCAACAGCGGACATTATCGTATACACATATTACTTAATCTACATTTAAATATATACCAATGTAAGTTATAATGCATGACACCTATTATACCACACATATAATTACAAAATTAATAGAATAATCAGTTTATATGAACATATGTTTAGACCATTTGCAAAATCCAGACGACAAATGTTATACAAATATATAGATGTATTTTAGATAGAAGCAGCCGTGTTTCTGGGTAGCAAGACCCAAAGACCGGGAACGAAATGTATACAACATAACTTAACTTAACAGACTAAAAAAGCACAATTTTGAAGACAGGCTGGTGCAAGTTTTAATTTTAATAATCATACTACAAAATATGAGATTATATACTACTTTTAGTTTTTACTTAATAAAATAAATGTAATCAATACTTTTATAAAAACTGAAAACTAGAAATTACAATGTTAAAATTAGTACATGCTGGCTTAAAAATGTTAAAGATAAAAAGATAAAAGATAAAAATAAGAAACGAAACATAATAGTGACGTCTGTAAAATAATACTTTTATAAAAAGAATTGCTCGTTCAATTTGATTCCACTCACATAATAAGATGTGAACAGTACGAAACAGTTTGTCAATCTGTAGCGATTATCATAATACATACTTAAAAAAATATGTATATGCTCGGTTTTATTGATTTATCTACTAACATATTGAGCACAATGGATTTTCAACAAATACGTTTAAAAAACACAAACAAACACAAACACATACACACACACACACATACACACACACACACACACACACACACATATATACGTGTGTGTGTGGCTGTGAAATATATGATTGCTTATAAGTTTGCCGGTAAGACTTGGCAGAGATTAGCACAAGATAGGTTGTCATGGAAGGAGATGGGAAAGGCCTTCGTCCAGCAGTGGACTTATAACGACTGATGATGATGATGATGATATTATAGCATATATGGTTTAGCCTACTTCATTTCTACTGATATTATACAATAACTAGGATATATTTCTACTTATATGAGTTGCATAAATAATGATTCAGCCTTTGGGATGTTTTTCACCAATTAAGTGATAGTGCATGTAGATTTATTGCAAAATTTCCATTTTCATCAAATATCACACAATGTTGGGGGGGGGGCAAGAGCCAAGACCCCCTTCCGGGGCCCCCACATCTCTAGCTACACCTCTTTGTATAATACTCACGTATGCCCGCGAATAACAGAAGGGTGGCTGAGGTAGAAGGGTATTTACTACCAGAGCAAGTGTTCGATATCTGAGCCCAGAAACAGCTATGATTCCTAATGCTGAATATCAAGATAAGCAATCAGTTTTCATTTGGAAGTTCGCCGCAACATAATATTTCTACACATTATTTTACATCTGTTAGATTAAACTAAGTTTAGTGAATAACTATATACATCCACAATTACAAATCAAATGTTTCGATTGTAATTCATTGCCTATAAAAGTATGTACAGTGTGTGCAAAAAGTATTTGATACGTTGCAAAAAGTTAATTTTAATATACAGCTTAAAATTAACAGAACTTGGTTCAAATACAAAAATAATACAAATATTGACAAGTTTGGGCACAATTAGGAAATCTTTAGTCAAATTCTGTCAATTTTGAAGTTGTAGAAGTTGATTAAAATGAACTGCTTGCAATGTATCTGATACTTTTGTACTTACTGTATCTGTCTGTTTGACCATGGATATGAATTTAAAGATATCCTGAGAAGTCTCAGATAACATGCGCAACGATATTATTCATAAACATTTCACTGATTTTATAAATATTCCATTGATTTTAAAAGCATGTAAATAGGTGTTAAGAAATGAATGGCGTTCACGTTCATGTTTGAGAGTAGAGTATCGATATAAAACATACTTATATGTGCAAGTGTATACACATAGGTTAGTAACGGAGAGACGTTTATTGGTAAAAGATGAAAATGGTGCATTTTGTGCAATGGTTGGAGGTTAGTTTGTGTATTGAATAAAGGCTGTCTTGCTTGCATCTATTCAATGAATAAAACAAAATTGACACCAGGTATGCAGTATGCATTAATAAGTAATCCTCTTATAATAATTCAATAAAAAGTCCGCCCGTCTGTCTGTTTATCTGCCTGTATGTGACGGCCTACTAGACAGGTTTATAGCTAGTTAGTTTTTCTCCTAAAATAATTTCTTATTTTTATTTATTTATTTATTTATTTTTTTTGTTGGGGGGTGGGAGTCGATTTACATTGTAAATTCATCCGGCATTGAACAAAGTGTTGTGTGCCCGCTGTTTGTGATGTATTCTATCACTCCACCAGCGTGTGTGTGTGTGTGTGTGTGTGTGAGAGATAGATATATAGAGAGAGACACACACACTATATATATATATGAGAAAGAGAGAGACATAAACAGAGACAGAGAGAAATAAAAACACACTTGATACATTTCGGCAGTAGTAACCAAGTGTGTATCTATTTGTATATAGCAAGTAAGAGACCATTTTCAGTCCTTCCTCTTTTAAAAAATCTCTTAACAACATTGAATTAAAAAAAAAGATTTTTGAAAATTACACAAATTGCCAGTTGTACGATGATCACATTACCATTATCAATCCCGTTTTAGCATTACGCCCCCGTTTATTAAAATTAAGCCCCCCTTTTAACATTACGCCGACATGAGCCCCACTTTTTAACATTTTTTCAAACTTTAACTTTAACTCCATCAACATCCCCACCGCTTTGTTAACATTACACAACTTTTCTCTAATATTACGCCCGTTTTAATCATAACAACCATCTTTTTTAACAATGCTCCTCCTTTTGTTCAACATTAGCCCCACCTTTTAGGACATTAGCCCCACTTTAACTTCCCCGCCCCGCTTCATGCATATTAACCCCCACTTTATAATTAGTAAACCTTTTTTAACATTACGCTCCCAATGTTTACGACATTAGCTCCACTTTTTATAATATTAACTCCCCTCTTTTAACTGTAGCCCACTCCAACGCCCCCTTTTAAATATTAGCCCCCTTAATAGTAGCTCCCCCTTATTATATTACGCTCCCTTTTTTAACATTACGCATAGCCTTATTTTTGAAATTATCCTCACTTCTTATAGACATTAGCCCACCCTTTTTTTATATTAGCCCCACATTTCTTAACATTAGCTTCCTTTTTTTTTAAAACTTTAGACCCGTCCCCACACATTATGTTCACTTTCTTATATTAGCCCTCCTTATTTTAACGTTAGCTCCCCTTTTTATAGTGGCACCCGTTTGTTAACAGTGCTATTAAATCACCTTTTAAAAATTATAATGTATCAGATTTCTATCTATCTCTGTATCTATTTTACTAATGTTATTCTTTTGACAGCAATGGACCGCCCGTTTGGCGTGTATTTAGTCAACTAGACTATATTCAATTATAAGACGCCTTTTCTAAAATCAATGATTGCCAGATAGAGGAGACGATTTTTAGATGCGCCACACTTCTCTAGGAGCAATAGTTGGCACTGACTGGCTGACAAGTTTACATATCAACATATCGAACGTAACCTTTTAATGACGTAATAACAGAATATGTGTTTATTTTTTTAAATAAAATCAATTCTCAAAATCAAAACTGTCACGTAAGGTTGCTTTCATTTTTTAAGAAGAAGCTAAGACATTTTAAATAGCGCATATATGATCTGACTTTCAGACTTGTTTTATTAAAACCCCTGAATGTAAATTCATGAACACATATCGAAATGAAAATTGGAGATGAGATTTCTGGAAGATACCTTTTGGAAACAGTGCCGCTGTTGTAGTTGATATTAGAAGGAATAATACATTGCCACCTGAAGAATGTGTTATTCTGGGGAAAAAGAAAAGAAATGCTGTGCATCATTAGAGGTCATTTCCTTTTCGCAAAAATATGTTTGGAGAATAGAGAATGGAGAATGCGCTTGTGTGATGATATAATTTGTTTTTCTTTCTGTGAAAATCATTTGTGTTTGTCTGCTTGAAAATCTGATATAAAACAAACTAATCACTATTTGTTATGATTTCCTGTCCCTTTTGATCTTTTTGAAAGAGGAAATGAAACCCAAAGGAAAACCCAGCTAAATGAGAGGGAGGATCGGAAGGCGCTCTGCTGCTAGCAGCATCAGCAGCAGCAGCAGCAACAACAACAATTTACAGCGGCAGAAGGAATCAACTTACCGGACAATCCTTTTTAAAAAGAATACACATGCGAACTAAGAGACTGATGACGATGCATAAGGCTTTACACCCCGGAGATGACACATATAGATTGTATGTGAAGAGGAAAGAAAGAGGACTATTCAGCATATAAGACTGTCTTCAAATAGACAAAACGGGATTGAAAAGTATATACAAGCATGCAGTGAAGATATGAAAAACGTTCATAGCAGTGCAACAAACAACAAACGTGTAACACACGAGGGGGTAGCAAAGAAGACAACAAGGAAGGAAAAATGGGAACAGGAAAAGCTACACGGGGAATTCAAAAGACAGACGAACAACCATGGACATGGCTACGCAGAGAACAATTGAGAGGGGAAACATACTCCCTCCTCAGAGCAGCCCAAAACAAATGCATCAGGGCAAATTATGTCAACCAGAAACCAGACAAACAGCAAATGCTGCCTATGTGGAGAAAGGGATGATAATGTAAACCACATAACCAGAGAATATAGTAAACTAGCCCAGTAGCGGGAGAACAGGCACGACAGGGAAGCAACTGTTCTACACTAGGAACTATGCAATCGACTAGGATTCGCCCATGTGGAAAGTAGAAGCCACAAATTACTCTGAGACTTCGACAACCAAACCGACCACATCATCCGAGCAAGAAAACCGGATGTGGTAATTGTGGGCAATGGAAAGAGAAGCTGCCAAATCGTAGACATGCCTGTGGACCATAGAGTGAATATGAAAGAGCGTTAAAAGCTGAGAAAATACCAGGACTTGGTCCGGGAGCGGAGAAAGGTGATGAACATGAAGGTGGGGGTAGTGCCAATAATAGTAGGCGCGCTGGGAAAGTCAAGATTGGAGGACCTGGAGATAAGAGGAAGGATCGAAACTATTCACTACTGGCGTCTGCACGAATACTGAGGATAGTACTGGAAATATGAGACTTACGACCTCCAGTCGTCAGATGTGACGTAACATCTAGAATGAAGAAGGCGTGTGTAAATAGTGATATATGAGGACACTGAGAGGAGGGCTGGAGACCTGAGGAAACATATTGTCACTCAGCCTTCAGCGATGACCACCAGAGAAAGTGAAAACCACAGCTGTGGATTGTGAGAAAATAGACATTAAAGGAGACATTCATACACTGGGAAGCCTGTAAACAAAAGGTGTCAGAGGCGGTCGTCGTAAAAACTAAAGAATAAATGATTTTGACATGCAAATGTACCGCCCAACCCAAGCAGGGAGACCACAGAGTACGCAAACCACAGAATTAAAACCGAAGAAAGCGAAAGGTCCGAAAAATTCCAGGGCCTAACCTGAGATTCGGAAAGACATGAATAGATATGGGATAATCACAAATCAGCAGCTAAACTGGAGTAAGAAATATAAGATTATTGCGGACATTTAAATCGGGATGCATCACCCTATGAACTGGACATTGGATTAAGACGCTCTTATTATTGGGTATTTGTTGTGGCTGATGTATCTACCCCTATTTTAGAAGCAGATTGTTTACACCATTTTGGACCACTAGTCGATATCAAACGACAACAGTTAATTGACACAGAAACCAACTTAACGTCAAAAGGTATTTTGCAGTCAGCAACCATTGTGGGAACTAGAGTTGCAGTAACAAAACAGAATTCTGTTTTTTCTCGGATTCTTTTTCCGGACATCACCGCACCTAATGACAACCAACCCACAACAAAACATAACATAACCCATCATATTGTCATTTCAAGATCTTCAATTTACCTCCAGAAAAATTACAAATAACACGAGAGGAATTCGACATTATGTTGAAACCTGGAATTATCCGACCTTCGGACAGCAACGGATCAAGTCCTCTGCATTCAGTTCAAAAGAAATCCGGTTCCAGGCGCCCATGTGGTGATTTTAGAGCTTTAAATAATACTGTTATCCTATCCAACATATACACGAGTTTAGCTTACAGCTAGAAGGTAAGTCAGTGTTTACTAAAATAGATCTTATTAGAGCGTATCAACAGATCCCTGTTGAACCTTCGGATATACCAAAAACTGTCGTAATCATTCCTTTCGGTCTTTATGAATGTCTACGACTGTCTTTCGGTTTAAGAAATGCTGCTCAAAGGTGTTTGGATCATGTCCCACATGGTCTGGATTTCGTTTTTAATTATATCGATGACGTTTTAATTGCCAGTTCTTCCCCTGATAAACACGAACGACACGTACGTGCAGTGTTTGAACGTTTCCGAAAGTTCGGAATTGTTATAAATCCTTTCAAATGTGAGTTTGGTGTCACTGAATTCATTTTCCTCGGACGCAAAATCAGCAACCCTGGTATAGCCCATTTACCCGATAAGACAGCAGCTATACAATTTAGCTCCGACCCAGATGAAAAATTTACGTCAGTTTTTTAGGAATGCTGAATTTGTATCGGGGATTTCTTCCACATTGTGCTGAAACATTACCTCCTCTTACGGATATGTTAACAAACATACCAAATTGTGATATTCAACTCTCCGATTCCGCACAACAGGCTTTTCATAGAATTAAATGCTGTTAACGTATGGCATTACGTTCCGAATGCCGATCTCTGTTTAGCTGTCGACGCTAGCAGTTTTGCCATAAATGGTGTTCTTCAACAGTACGTTAACGGTTCCAGGAAACCCCTTGCATTTTTTTCAAAACAATTCTCGGGTGCAGATACGCGTTATAGTACTTTTGGACACGAGTTGACAGTATGTTGAAACCTGGAATTATCCGACCTTCGGACAGCAAATGATCAAAGTCCTCTACATTTAGTTCAAAGGAAATCCGGTTCCTGGCGTTCAGGCGGTGATTTTAGAGCTTTAAATAATATTTCAAAAGCAGACTGTTATCCTATCCAACATATACACGATTTGAACTCACAGCTACAAGGTAAGTCAGTGTTTACTAAGCTCCATCTTATTAGAGCGTTGAACCTTCGGATGTACCAGAAACTGTCGTAATCACACCTTTCGGTCTTTATGAATTTCTACGACTGTCTTTCGGTTTAAGAAATGCTGCTCAAAGGTGTGTGGATCATGTTAGCTCGTTGCGCATCTGTTGGTTATTTCCGACATTATTTGGAAGGAAGCAGTTTCCATGTTTTGACGGATCATAAATCGTTAATTGACGCTTTAAAGGCGAAAAGTGACAAATATTCTCCTCTCGAGATCAGGCATCGAGATTTTATTTCCCAGTTTACTGCTGATATTAGTTTTATTAAAGGCGAATACAATATTCATACTGTTTGTTTGTCTAGAAATATCAGTGCTTTTAATATTGGACCTTCTTTTGATATCAATACCTTAGAACAGGCACAACAAGTGACGTTGATATGCAACAGTTGATTTCCTCTCATTCTACTTCGTTACAGTTGAAATAAATAAATATACCAACTTCAGATTTAGTGCTAACTTGTGACATTTCAACTGGCACACTCCGTCCTTTGATTCCTAAGATTTTGCGACAAGAAGCTTTTGAGTCGATACATTCTTTATCACATCCTAGGGTTAAAGCAACTGTCAAATTGATTACTGAACGATACGTTTGGCCCGGTGTGCCGGCAGATATATGTAAATGGACAAGACACTGCATGACTTGCCAAGACGCAACGATTAACCGACGCACCAGAACTGCGCCGGAAAATCTTCCTTCAATAGATGAACTTTTCTATCATGTACATATAGACAGTACAGGTCCTTTACCACCATGCAATGGTTATTCTTATCTCCGCACTTGTATAGATAGGTGTAGAAGATGGCCAGAGGCAATTCCTAACACTGACATACGTGCTGAAACAGTAGCACACAATTTCCTTACACGGTGATATCACGTTTCGGAGTTCTCACAAGTGTCACTACAGACAGAGGTACCAATTTGAATCTGAATTATTTCGCTCCTTAACGAACCTTTTGTTCCAGATTTAGAAATACTGCTTATCACCAACAGTCTAGCGGTTTAGTAGAACGAATACATCGTTCACTAAAGGTTGCGTTACGTGTTCATCTGGATCACAAGCATTGGCTTGACTACTTACCTTTGGTTCTTTTAAGCTTAAGAACCGTTTTCAAACCTGATTTGAACTGTTCCTCTGCTGAACCAGTGTATTGAACTAACTTACGACTACCTGGACCAGGTAGTCGGAAGTTATTTCAATACACTGGTATTTATCGTAATTTATCGACGAAAGTCAACTCGAAGTATTTAGTGGTTTGTTCGTCGATAAATTACGGCTTAAAATGTCTACATTAGCCCCTACTATACCTACAAGTTATGAAAATGCTATACATATGCCGCACACTTTATAAGATTGTACGCACGTATTGATAAGAGATCTGACCCACTACAACTTGAACACACGGGTCTATTCAAAGAAGTGAGAAAACAACAAAAATATTTCACTTTGGTTGAGAAAAACAAGGAACAAAATGTCTCTTTGAACAGACTTAAACCTGCAATTGTGGATACAAATCAAGAGAATATTTCCATCATAGATTACAAATCTACCATTGAGAATATTTCTAATGATAAAACACCCACAATGATTACACGTTCAGGAAGACGAATACATTTCCCAAAATACTTACACGAAAGCTATTATACTTAAACAAAAATATAAAAGAATATTAATTTTAAAATAAGTAACATATGTTTCCTACTGATCCCCTCTTTTTCACACACCTCTAAAAAAAGAAAGAAGTACAGAATGTTCTGTCAATTCAGACATATCAATGAACAATATCCATTTTTACAGGAACATTGAAATAAACATTTTGTGAATCTTATTATGAACATTCTTACTATGGACTAAACCTTGTAATATCCGTTGAATATTTTAATCTATTAATATGTATAATACAACGTTCTGTATATATTTTTTACCATCAAATGTATGTTCTGTATTGATTTTACTTAAACCATTCTAGGGAAGGAGTACCGTGGCGTTTTCACACAGTTACATTCAAATTATAAATTATAAAACGCTGATCTACTTCATTTTTAAATATTAATACGTTGCAACAGTATTCTTTAACATATAACATTAGCAAACACTAATTTCTAAGCGACGATTATATCAACAATAGAAAACGTTTATCTTCACTCATGTCAAATGCAGCCACTTCGTTAAGTCTTAAAATATATTACCTGTTCATAGAGTTTACGCTCATATAACTAAGATAACTAATCTATCAGCCAATCGGCTTATATAACTAATTAACTATAATAGTACGAGCAGGAATACGTAATTGCCAATTCTTCCCACATATTATTCGTATATGGTTTTAAGTGATTTTTAAACAATATTGTCGTGTAATCGCATGAACTAAAAACTTAAATAGTATTTGCAGCCACACCTTCTTCTGTGAGTATGTTATACAATGTTATGACATATTTGTGTAAATTTCAATAATTGATTGTTTAACACATATGTATATGTAATAAATAGTGTTATTATTTTCCAACACGATATGTCCCGTTTGCTTTTATAAATACAGTACAAGGGAGATAACTCTAATCTACTATTTCAGTTTTATATAAACTGTATCTTTAACTATTGGCAAGAACACAACAGTAGTGTTATGCTTACAAATAACTGGTTAACATTCGTAATATGTAGAACTCTGTGGTCAAATTAAAAACAGATGTTTCTTTTGGTGAAGATGACATCATTGCTAAATTGAACGTTTTAGATCCAAAGCCGGCCAGAGATCCCAAAACGCCAATGTTAATTGTAATTATAACATTTCACTTTAAAACATTTGTTCCTGAAAATAAATTAAAGGACTTTGATGATGAATGGAGACATTCTCGAATTTCAAAGGACTTGTAATGCATTCCTGAAAACATGAAAATTCCATAATATTGCTATAAATTACAGGACATCACAACATGGCTTTGATCAGCCAAATTATCAATTATCAGATTCTATGACCAATTTGATAATTAAACCCCACTGCTCGGCTTGTGGGGGGAGAATGTCTTCTCAAATGAACAGTGTTAAAACAAAGAATACAAACACCTTGAAAGCAAAAACTATTAGAGACAAAGTTCTCACCAGTCAAGCACTAGCAAAACATAATACCTATAATAATAATACAACATAGCCCCTCGCCAAGAAAAAGAATTGATAAGACATATTCAGGAAGGTGCAGAATACACAATGTGTTCTGTAAGACTCTAAATAGCTAATGATAATAACAAAACGGTCTCAATATATGAAGATGTCGATGAATAGTAGCAACACGAAATGTCAGTAACATGTATTTGTAGCAATATGTAGTAGCTAAATAATAACTATTAATAAATAATCTATATTAAAATTGAGTTGTATGTTATCTGGGTTTTTCTTTGTAGAATCTGGGCTGTATTGAACGCGAGATCCTGTTTGTTAATGCTGCTGGCAGCTCTGTAACCATATCGTAGCCCTCGCAATGATTACGATGGTAATTGCAGAAATATTGGAATAATTAGAAATTTGAGGAAAAAAAAGATATTCACATGACAATATTGTTGTAAATATCAAGCATACTGAAGTATGTTAGTTTTTATTTTGCCGTTCCGTGGTCCTTATAGAAAACCATTTTATATTACTGGTGATATTTCCTAAACTTGACTCCGTTCTGGCACGGAGCCACAACAGTGATACACTCAGTCGGGATCGAACTCACTACACTAGCGAACCGTCTGCGAGATCAGCTGGCTAATGATTACTCTAAGATTGGCAACCACAATATATACAACTGGTGGGAAGATTCATGAATACAATATCCTTATTTTCTCAGCAACGCTTTTATTAATTCTGGATCAGTGACACTATTCTTGATTCTCTATGCACAGTCTACAAACTAATGACTGAACGTAATAACATGAATTGTAGCTAGACATATTGCAAGATTTCACCATTTATTGGTAACATTAGGATGTTGATTTTTAATCATTCATTGCCCTGTGAACGACCTACACAGCTTGCTTTAATTGCGTAACGTGAAAAATACGTAATATTAGCATGTCCTATATCTTCCAAGCATAAATTAATCAAAAGCTCGCCCAGAACCTAAATGAAGAAGAGAGCAAAGTTAAATATAATTTATAAACCAAATTTAAGCATTCCAATTAAAACATTCTAATTAAAACATGATTAAAACTAAAATATTGATTTTTTTGAATAATTATTTTTGTACTATGGAAGTTCAGGCATCCGCTTACTTTCTATATATGTGTTATAATATATTGCACCCGCACCCGCACACATATACACACACTAAATATTAGAGATATTTGGATATTTTTACTTATCATTTTCCTAAATCCCACCCTTTATATATTGGTTTACATTGATCGTTAATAATTATAATCCCTCTTTATTTAACAAGCTCTTATAGAATAAATAATATCGCTTATTTACTATTCTGCTTTAAAAGCATCTGTAAGAAAATACTGCCGCCAATTTGGAGTTTCCGTCTATTCTCAGCTAGACGGAAGCTTATTACCAATAAAATCTACAATGAATGTGGGTGAAAAATGCAACACTTGTTTACACTAGTGAATGAGTTGTATTGTTCACAAGAGACAACAATGGAAACAGAATCCCATTGCCTTTAAGCATCCTGAACTTTGCCCACTATTATTATTAACCAGGTTTTCTGCTGGTATTTTTCCAGAGAGATGTTCCGATGGCGTTGATGATTTATTGGCGCAAGGGAGATATAAAAAAATAGCCTTGTTGATCTAATGCATTTTACGAGTTCGGGTGTGTTTCCATTATTAATTTTTAAATAGTTTTACCTTCATTTCATTGCTGTTATTTGTCACGGCGCTCTGGTCGTCACGACCGTTACGTAAGCAGCGTGATTATTGCGTAGGAAGCAAAATAAAAAGATAAGACGAATGGAAAAACTATAAATCAACAAAACCATCTAAAAATTGAGAGAATCTAATGCTGTTACTACAACCATGGATGTCACCCCACACATATATTATGTTGATGGAAAAATTGCAAGCGCCATTTTCGCCCGATGTTAAGGATATATAGAAGTGTCTTTGAGGTCCACTCATTTATTTATGGCCTGATTATTTGGGGAAAGATTAGGAGCCAAATGCCTCACGACCAGTACGTAAACATTCAGAAAAAATAGTGGTGGATCAGTCAACTTGTTTGAAGGATACATTGGCACTTTTTCTTGGCAAGGATTTCGACAGATGATTTCCCTCATGCCAACAGCAGTTTTCAAAGGACCGTGGGGATGAGATAGGAATTAATTTCACATATTACATATTCTCCAGATCCCTCACCTTTAAACTATCACTTGTTTCACTCCATGCAACGCTCCCAGTCAGATCAGCGGTTCCAAAAAGTAGCTGTCGAAAGCCTCTTTGTAGAATCCATCGATTCAAAAGTGGAAACGTTCTTTTATAATTGAATAGGCAGTTTACTTTGGGGGTGGCCTAACGGCTTATGAAACCGGCGAAAATGCTGTCATGACTGAATAATGATAATATAAATTGATATGAATGAACGATTTCAGATTATTGTCTGTCACATGCACGAGATAGTTTCGTAAATCACCAGTGGTCGGTGTTCAAAACTATTAGAATTTGTGATTTGGAATGATTTCAGATTTTCAGAGCATCCAGGAGATCATCAGTTACAAGATCAGTGCGACGTAGTCTTCGAAACCCCATTTCCTCTTGCTCGATCTTCTCCAGTCAAACCTTTTCAAGACTAACCTATCAACGTGCTTAATGACTGACATTTTAAAAAGGTTATTAAAAGCCAAAAACGATTTAATTTGTATTTAATTGTTAAAGGAAAGTATCCTTTCATTCTTTTTATTATTTCTTTTATTTATCCTGTTATTAAATACAAATCTTACCCTATTTTGAAGAAATAGAAACATGGGATTCATTTGTCACATTATATATTTATCCTGGGACACATGAAAAAGCACTGAATTAGCAGAGAACATTGGTTACACGTCTTGCCTGTCCAGTCTTCTAATGCAGACAAATTCTCCGTGGGTTTCATACTAGGATGACGTCATTGTTTGCGGTTATGTATTTAATTTTTGGACACACGTCCCAGTATATTCCTGAAAGAGTTTTACGGGACAATTAAATACATACATACATAAATAAATGGGTGT
>VCCN01001361.1:4647475-4660301 GCA_006491835.1 Architeuthis dux | reverse complement strand
ATAGAGAACCACATTATATTCATGCCTAAATACGAAGGTGAGTGTAGATAAGTCAGCAAAGTATAGGATTAAAAGACACCTGCCTACCATAAGAACTTCGTTAGCTCAGTTGGTTAAAGGTAGACTGCTGAACAAAGGCCTTTCCCATCTCCTTCCATGACAACCTATATGGTGCTAACCTCTGCCAAGCTTTACCGGCAAACTTGTTTATCTCGTCCCTCCATCTTGTGTATGGTCTTTTTCTACGTCGCTTACTGTCCCATGGGCACCAATCGGTTAGTCTTTTCCCCCATCTATCGTTATCTCTTCTTGCTAGGTGGCCAGCCCATCTCCATTTGTTATGCTTAATTAGTTGTATAATATCGTTCACTCTTAATTTAGTATAGTAAATATCAAATCATATCCTTTTTAATCAAGTAAATACACATACGCCTTCCATAACAACCTCGAGTGTAGTAATCTCAGCCACGTCTTATCGGCAAACATTTCTATCTGATCCCTCCATCTTTTATCTTGTCTATTCCTACTTCGTTTACTGTCCCATTGGAACAATCATTCAGTCTTTTGCTCCATCTATTGTCATTTCTTCTTGCTAGGTGACCAGGCCACCTTCATTTTTGTTGCGTAATTATTTGTATAATATGCTTCACTCTAGTCCTCCCTCTCATCCATGTTGATCTTTTCTATCTCTGAGAGTTATCCCCGGCACTGCTCTTTCCATGGCTCTCTGTGCGATTCTAAGTTGGTTCTCGGGTCGTTTTGTTAATTTCCATGTTTCGCATCCGTAAGTCATAGCTGGTATCACTCATCCATTGTATACTTTACGCTTTAGGCACATTGGCAAGATGCTCTTCAAAATGTCTCTATTCATGCCAACTGCTTTCCAACCTATCATAATGCTTCGTTTTATTTTGCTTTCATGGTCTTTCTCTAACTGTATTACCTGTCCTAGATAGATGTATTCGTCAACCCATTCTAGAGCCTCTCCCTCTATCGTTATGGTCCTTTGGAGGACTTTATCGTTGAAATTACTCTTGTCTTTGTTCTGTTCATCTGTATGTCTACTTTTTTACTTTCTCTATTTAGATCAGTCAACATGTTTTGTAATTCTTCGGATGCTTCTGACGTCATGGAAACGTCATCCGCGAATCTCAGGTGGTTTAAGTATTCTCCGTCTATGTTTATCCCCATTCCATCCCAATCAGTGTTCCGAAAGATATATGGCTTGAATGATTTGTATATAATTTTAACGGGCAAATTGTTCTCGCATCGAATTGAAGACTGCCGTGTGTTCGACCGAGTCAAATGCTTTCTCATAATCTACAATGGCCAAACAAAGTGGTTTGTTGTATTTTAATGACTTTTCGATTAGTTGATTTATTGCATGTAGGTGATCTATTGTTGAGTATCCGCTTCTGAAGTATGCTCACGTGGTTGGCTTTAAACTAGAGTGCCTGTTAGTCTGAGTATTTTTGTATGTAGTTTATATGTGTTAGTTAATAGTATAATAGGGCGGTAGTTGCCAATGTCGCGGTTATCTCCTTTCCTGTGGAGTAGGATCACTATTCCTTGACAGAAGTTTTTAGATACTTTTTCTTTCTTTCATTCACTGTGTTAATAGCTGTGCTAGTCGTTTGTGTAAGATCTATATATCTTCTAAAAGATATATCGTTAATCCATCCTCGCCTGGAACTTTTACGAGTTTCATATTTCGTAATGCAAACACTACTACGTGTTCTGTTATGTCTTGGATATGACTAGTTTCTATCGGTTTCTCAATTTGTGGTATTTCTATTTTTGAATCGTACACATTTTCATAGTATTCTTTCGTTACTTTTGACAACTTATCCCTATTTTTGATAATTTTGCCATTGTTATACTTTAGTGCAAGCATATGTTGCTTGTCGGTATGATTTTAAACTTTTCCCCTTACTGATAGCCTGTACTATCTTTTTCATTTTTTTCGTTCTTTTTTTTTCTTTGCCCGTCGTTTTGTTTATTAATTTGTTAAGTTCTGCTTCATTGTTTTCGTCTTCTTTACATTTTATCGTCACATTTCTCCTCTGTTTGATTATGTTTAATGTTGTTTTAGAGTATTTCCCTGCGTTATTGTTTACGTTTGTATTGTCTACCATCTCTGCTCCTCGTTTAATTATAGGGCGGTGCCTTCCAATTTTAAAACTTAAAAAACAGTTTTAATGAACTAGATATATTTATGTTGGACCTTGGAAACTACTTTGTCACACGCCCATATGGAAGGCTGAACTCTGCAGTTTCTGCAATGTCCAAACCTCTTCTGATGACGCCGCTTGAACAACGAAATGCATAAAGTATTATCTCAATGATAATAAATATGTTTGAGATGTAACACGCGTTTCTCAATCTTTATTACATCTATATGTGAATTTCTATGGAGGCTGTAATGCATTTGCTAAAGACGTGTACCCATATTTCCTTGGTGTTATTTTACTTTCTTTTAGACTTAATAGTTTACTACTTTCTTCAAAGCAATTAATAGTGAAAATAAATGTTTACGTCTTATCAATTTCATCTGAGGTTTTATTAGAACGTGACTAAACTCGTGTAATTGAAAGTTTCCATGGTGGTTAAAAGATATTTTCATCATCGGTAAATCTACTTTAAGTGGAAGTGTACATTGTTACGGACTGAGAAGCAAACGGGGAAAGTAACACTGTTCATTATATAGATAGATAGATTGTCAATAAACTTGTCTGAGGAATCTATGAGACATGTAAGACAATCGTATAGAATTTTACTGGCCTAAATCTCTCAAGGCATTTTATAAAATTATTTCGACTTCTGCATTTCAGATTTGTCTATCAAGAGGTTTATGTATGGATAGTTTCAAGACGTAAAAATCTTGATTGATTTATACTGACTTGACATAGAAGATATAACTGTTTATTGATTTGATAGAATTAATTCCTCTCGAATAATATTACTTTTAGCACCGAAGAGTGGCTTTTATAATGTGTTCTTAGCTATTCATTGTTTATCCAACGTTCAAATGTTCAGCACAGAGGAGCTTTACTTCGTGACGGAAAACTGCCATGTCAATAAATCCGATTTGCCTTTCCAGATGACTTTTTTAGTAACGATGTTCAGCCACCTGTCACTTTTTAAAGATATATCTTTTCTCTGGGATAAGAAACAAATGTTAACAGGAAAGAATGAAAATGGTAAAGACATGAGGGACTATATGTCCTGTCTGTAACATTTGTTATCTACTTATATAATAAGACAGGTGATGGAATATATTTTCTGTCTACAACATTTGTCAAGCGAGATCATTATTAACTGCTAATCGTATAGTAGTATAAGATCAGAGAGGACTAGAGTGAAGGATAGTATACAACTAATTAAGCAGCAAACATGGAGATGGGCTGTCCACCTAGCAAGAAGGGATGACAATAGATGGAGGAAAGACTAACCGATTGGTTAAGTAGGCTTAAAGATGAACAGAACAAAGACAAAAGTAATGTTCAAAACGTCATGAAGATAGAAGGTGAGATTCTAGAAGAGGTCGATGAATACATCTACCTAGGTCAGGTAATAAAGCTAGAGAAAGACCATTACTGCGAAATAAAACGATGCATAACGATATGTTGGAAAGCATTTGGTATGAATAGAGACATTCTGAAGAGCACCTTGTCAATGTGCCTAAAGCGTAAGGTATACAACGACTGCTTAATACCAGCCATGACGTATGGGTCCGAAATATGGAGATTAACCAAACGAGCTGAAAACCAGCTCAGAATAGCACAGATAGCCATGGAAAGAGCAATGATTGGAATAACTCTAAGAGATAGAAAAAGATCAACATGGATCAGCGAGAGAACTAGAGTGAATGATATTATACAACTAATTAAGCAGCAAAAGTGGAGATGGGCTGGCCACCTAGCAAAAAGAGATGATAATATCTGGGGGAAAGACTAACCGATTGGTGTCCATGGGAAAGTAAACGAAGTAGGAAAAGACCAGACACAAGATGGAGGGACGAGATACAAAAGTTTGCCGGTAAGTCTTGGCAGAGATTAGCACAGATAGGTAATCATGGAAGGAGATGGAAAATGCATTTGTCCAGCAGTGGACATATAGCGGATGATGATGATGATGATGATGATGATGATGATGATGATGATGATGATGATGATGATGGTGGTGGTGATGATGATGATGATGATGATGATGATGATGATGATGATGATGATGTATAGTAGCATCCCTATTTATTTATTTATATACACATGCGTAAACATCGAGGTTCATTCTGGTAGAACTTAAGCAAGAAAATGCAGAGCAACATAATGTTTTTGATATTCATATACAGTGCAATTGCAAAATTACTTAAACGCTGTCGTCGTTCTTAGACAGCAAGTAGGCCATGACATTTCCTTGTAAAATACTGACATACTTATAGATTAATTACTGTTATTCCTCGTGTCTGAAAACCATGATCTAGCCCTTTAAAGTACTCAGGTATGTCAACTGGGAGACATCTTTTCTCTGAAAAAGGACATCCTAAGGAACATGTTGGTATCCTAAATGTAGGATCATGCGGGGGGACACGTTAGGCACTGCTGGACCACGGCCTATAGTGTAAAGTAGTTCAACACTAACATATATTACATTTTTAAATGAAGAATGCATGACTAGTAGTAATTAGATTTAAATTGGTAGAGCAGGAGCTTCCCGTCCGGGATATGGGTTCGAATCCAACCTAAAGCTTATTCTGTATTTTCCGATCAACGCTATTTACTCACTGCCGGAGGGAAATCGACCCGAGCAAAACCTTGCGATAAAAAGCCACTAATAAATTAAGATGAAGTTAAAACAGTAGCCATACATATTTAAAATAATAATAATGTATAATACCTCATCTAATAAATAAATAAAAACTTAAACATATAATTAAACCACCCAAACAAAGCAACGACTTTTGTTACACAATATATAATAATTATGGCAATTAAGGTTAATTTGAGGGAAATATATCAGGATTTATTCCACATAAATCCTGATATAATTCCCTCATATTAGCCTTACTTCCCATAATTATTCTATATTGTGTAGCAAAATGTGTTCCTATGAAATGTTTTAGTCATAGAATAATCACTTGTACTGGTGGTATTATTATAACTAAATTACAAGTTGTGTGCCAGCGAACGTAGATGATTTTCTATAGCGTATATCTAAGAAATAATTATAACATAAATATAAAATTACAAAATTAACACAACTAAGCTTATATTTGTAGATATATGGATAGATCTCATTAAGCCGTAAACGTATCCTTTAAAAATTAGGATTGAGGGGGGGGATAGAAGTTAAGAAAGCAACACCAATCAATACATATTTGAAGGCAGTATTAAATTGGTATAAGACGATTGGATCATAAGATGCAGGCCCTTGGAATAAGATTGTGTTTAGCAATGAAACCTGGCAGGAACAGTATTGTAATAATAGAACATGTGTCAGAAGATATCCAGGAAAGCGAAATAAACCACGTTAAATGACGAAAACAGTGAAGATTGGGGGAAGAATATGATGCTTTGGGGATGCATAAAAAGTGATAGCTAAAGACAATTGATTAAATTAGATGTTAGCTTGAATGATGTCCAATGCATCCAGTTGCTGAAGAAGCATTTTATACCAGACGTGGATGAAGGCAAGATTATTCAGCATGAGGGAACGCCATGCCACAAATCATGTGCCTGGATGATGATGGTGTCAGCGTACCGGAAAATTAGCCAGTTCAGAGACCCGTCTTAAACATCATCAAACAAATGTGGACTGAACTGCAGGGCAGAGTTTGTCAGAATAATCCATCAATCATAAAGAGTTGTGGGAACTGAGCCACAAGGAATGGCATGACATATCCATGAAGATTGTAAAGGATTTGTATGCATCACATATGATAGGAATTGAAGCATTTATACAAGCTAAGGTAGGTTATACGAAGTTTCACAACGTACACTAATTTCTTGAAATTAATATTCTGTAAGAAATGTTTATTTTGAAACATTTCCCTATTTTAAAGCACTGGGCATATCCGAAGAAGTACACATGTTAACGGATCTTAATAGGGAAAGTAAAAAAGTAGGCTTAAAGATGAACAGAACAGAATACATCTACCTAGGTCAGCTAATACAACTAGAGAAAGACCATTACTGCGAAATAAAACTACGCATAACGATAGGTTGGAAAGCATTTGGTATGACTAGAGACATTATGAAGAGCACCTTGCCAATGTGCTTAAAACGTAAAGTATACAACGGCTGCATAATAACAGCCATGACTTACGGATGCGAAACATGGAAATCAACAAGACGAGCTGAAAACCAATACAGAATAGCACAGAGAGCCATGGAAAAGATAATTATTAACTGCTACTTGTATAGTAGTATAAGATCAACATGGATCAGAGAGAGGACTAGCGTGAAATATATTATACAACTAATTAAGCAGCAAAAGTGGAGATGGACTGGCCACCTAGCAAGAAGAGATGACAATAGATGGGGGTAAAGACTAACCGATTAGTGCCCATGTGACAGTAAACGAAGTAGGAAAAGACCAGATGAAAGATGGAGGGACGGTTTGCCGGTAAGACTTGGCAACGGTTAACACAATATAGGTCGTCATGGAAGGAGATGGGAAATGACCATGTCCAGCAGTGGACTTATAACGGCTGATGATGATGATGATAATGATGATGATGATGATGATGATGATGATGATGATGATGATGATGTCTCTCATCCTTGTGGGTCCACCAATCTTTATATGTTTACATATTCTATTCTTGTATTTTACTTTTTCTATAAGTATGTAGACACAACAAAGTGTAATTATAGAAGATAACCCCAAATCATCAAAATATAATGTATTCTCCCCGGCAATATTGTTCAAACATTCACAAAAAAACATATTCAGGATGCGTAATTAATCAGTTGAAAAGCTCCGGATTAACTCCCGTAATTCTCCCATCGACATGCCTGTGAATAATAGGGAAACGCATGTTTATTTAATTTGCATTTAATACACCACACTTTGATTAGTTGTTCCTCTGGAGAATGCCTTTATTATTGAATCCCATCAATATGTTTCCAATTATCCTAATCTTTGTTTTTTCAAGACATTAACTCCCAGGATTTTACGGCTGCAAAAACAGCTGATTAAAATAATCTTCAATCTGTGTTTTATGTCAGTTTTATTAGCTAAATTAAATTATATTTGTATTCATCCCAGGCGAATGAATTGCTATGGCTGGAAGATTTTGTGTAATCAATAATACTTCAACGTAACCATATAAAGGCCAGTATCTTCTATAATTAATTTATTGATAATCCCATGGTGTTAGTGTCAATAGAATTGATTTCATTGAGATCTTAAACTTTATACCTGTTTTTAACTGAGAATTATATTAAGAATGTAATGTCAATATATTTTCTTTTTATATCAATTATATCTTAATTTCTGAGATGAAGCGTTGTTATCATTTTATAATAATTACTTAGGGACATTTATCTCATTTTTATTGTTTGTATCAGACGATTTCGGTTGCTGAATCCTCCGTGCTTCCTCTGGTTTCTATGGAATTTGATAACTTTTAGTCATAGGAGGATCCAATTAGAATGGAATTGAATTAGTCGCTAAGAATGCACTGACTTGGTGCCTATGGCACATGGTTGAGTAAATCACATCAAGTGTGGAGAGGCACAGCGGCGTCATAAAGGAGAATTAGGTGGTATACATTGCGAGATAAACCGTGGACAAATGAAGTGTTTTATTCAGAGGATCTCTGTATGTTACTAAATCTGAGAGGCTACTAGAAAAGGTCGAAATGCTTCCATAGTCTCAGGTTTGACACATGTAAATACCTACTTATAACTTCATTTTGCACACCAAAGCTGGATAATGAGAAAGTGAAAGTATGTATTGGTTATTACCGAGACAAAATACACCAAACCTCTAAAAGAAAAAAAAAATAACGATGAAACATTCATTTCTGGAATAATAAGACACCCTTTCTCCATTCTGATTTTACAGTTGGTAACAACTACTATACAAATCATGAGATCAATAGTCCGAACTATTTTTGGAAATTACAAGTAACCAACCAAATGATATGAATTATATCTCTGCCATACGATGCATGACTCCTGTCTAAATTGTGAGAATGCTTAATCAAGTATAACACATAAGCATCTAACATAAAAGATTAGGAGAAATACTTTCGGATAAAATGATATCAAATGATACCATCACCTTGGTACCCAATGTCCCTGCGCTAAGCACTCATCAAAAGGACTAGGCTTGAGAAAACTTAAACCTGGTCAGTACCTAGATGGGTGACCGTTAGGGAATACCAGCAGCCGTAAGCAGAACAAAGCTTTAACATGGATGGCAAGTCGGAAGTGGGTTTTACTAACAATTGCCTGCGTGTACCTTACCCCTAACACCTTCGATGAGGGTATTAACAGAGGACGATGATAGACACATACAAATAAATGTAGCCATTAAAACCGATATCCCAATATGAAAGGTCGATAACAAGTTGTAGAATGAACTACCAATGTACCAGTTGAACTTACAATTCATACAATAGAGATTGATCAGTCAGTATGCCACTTGTAATACATACATTAATGACATAACATAGATTATTAATGATATTAAAACATATTGAACATAAATGCACCTACATATATTCATTGACTTTGTTGTGTATGGTTATAAGTGTGTATGAATATGTAAAGGAAGTCTGCCCGAAAAGTATCCAGCCATTTTAAATATATCTGGCAACCAATTGGAGGAGACATTACTGCGCGTGCGTGGACATACACTGTCCTGTGAAGTTACTCAGTCAGCTGTGAGATGACATTGAGTGAGCTTGTGTGCTGCGTGACCGTCGCATTTAAAATAACCAAGCCTGTCCATTTTTCACGTTTTTCACTGTTATGTTAGTCACCCTCTACAATTCAGATTTGGCTCCCTACCACTACTAGTTTTTTTTGCGTTGAAAGGGTTGAGATTTCAGAGCGTGGGCGAGATTAAGTATAGCGTACCGGGCAGATGTGTGTGTGTGTGTGAGGTTCCAAGTAGAGTACCTTAAAGGGGACTGAGGTGCCATTGTCCTAGGTGGGCTACCTTGCAGCGTTTCTTACCTCTCCTTCATTGCTTTCGTTCATTCTTGATATTTACTAAGCTTACCACTGTGCGAGAGGAGGATTGTGTTACGTCAAGATTCCGAAGTGGGAGGCCTGTCTGTTTTCCTAGGTGTTGACATTCCAACCCCTAGCTTCAACCTGGGCCCCAACACCGACGTATGCGGCCGGTGAGAAATACTGAACTATTTCAGCCACGATGCAGGTCACAAATTCTTCCAGGCTTAGTCTGGAACAATGCCACAAGTGTATTCCACCAGTTTGGATTGAACTCACTATAGCAATTATGGCCTGCAGGATTAACTTGTTAATCATTACTCCAAAGCAAAAGTAACCTTAGTACGAAGAGGGAACACATACGGTTGAGAAGAGTGTTTTGTGTCAATCATTCAAATCGGGTGGGCCTGTCTGTCTTGGGAATTTTCCGGAATTTTCAGCTAGGCCCGAACATTAATAACCCCGAACGCCAACGGGAAATGTGCAACAACTTCAGCCATGACCCAAGCTATTTTTAGTTATCTATTCTGCGTAGGCTGGCACTCAGTGAGAATCGAGCTTGATGAAAACTGCACTGTTGACACCCATATGTATTTGTTTAGCTTACCTTCGTCAAGCACAAGACCACAAGTGTGGCTAAAACAGATGTAATGTTCTTCTAGACAGACGTGTTTACAACAGCGAGCATCTAGTAAGGAATATTACTTTCCTTTTCTGACTTATTATCTGTCTTTTGTGTTTTGCCCTCTTTCTCTGTTTGATTTATTTTCTTAATTTCCTCTCACTGTTTTTCATTTTCCTTTATTTAGTTGCTTTTTCTCAAACATTATTTTTATTTTTATTTTCTGATTTATTTCTCTGAAATCTTTTGCTTTTCAATTTTTCTATTCTGTTTGTTATGTTTTTCTATTTTTTGGTTTGTTTACCTTCTGACGGTGAATGCATTGCATTTAAAGCAACGGACACTCCACTTATTAGTTTTTACAATACTGGTTCATTTTAAATAGGACCTAGACAAGTCCTGTCACGATCTCGGTGACTTAAAAAGCCAGACAAGGTGAACGGCATTGATTCAACGTTATTCGAATTCTTTCCAAGAGCCTATTCAATTTGAAGACAATTTAATTCCTGAAATGTTCAATTGTGCTTGAAATGTTCATGTGCTTCTTTGCGCACGCAAACACGCGTGTATATGCGTGTGTATTTATGTTTGTGTATGATTGCGTCCTTTTATTTTGAAAACAGGAAACATTTTTATTTCTTCCTACTTTACAATATTTTGTCATTCGATTTCCAGTGACACAAACAAGTGAGCAGATGTATTCTTAGAAAATCCGAATTCAACGCAAAAGATAACCTTTCTATAACTGTAAAACATGGTGATTCCTTCAAGGTTATAGGATTTCCCAGCTTTTGTCAGCAAAACAAACTCGAACAATTCAACATAATGTGTAGCTGGAAGAAAAAGGTAAAAACAGAAATGAGGCACTTAAGATAAAAATGATTATCAGATAATGTAATTCTGTAATTTCAAAAATGATAAACAAGAGCTGAAATACGAAGCGGAATTAATCATTTTATGTTCATTGCAACGAAAACGTGCGCCTTAGAACAGAGGGCATCTAACTTGTTCTGTTAAAATGTCTAACAACAACTATTCAATGAGTTTTTTAGACGAGTAACTTCACCTCTGTAGCTTTTAAAACAGACAAACCCCTCTATACACTGCTTCAATCAACACGACATTCGCTTGGCTCGATTTGGAAAGTTGCTGCCACGTGTTATGATGTGGGGTGGCGTTGAGCAACAAGCTGATTAAATTGTTTTCATTTAGATTCAATGTTAAACCACTATTTCATTTTGAACATAATTCAAAATAGTATGTATATATTTTGAACAGACACATGATTTTGGGTCTATTGTTATGAGTGTTGGGGCGCAAAGCACGGTGACCGAGTTTTGAGAAATAGTAAACAATGACGACGTCCGTCGAAGGCCGGTCTGGGAATAATAGGTTTGGGGTGCGGTGGCAAACCATGGGGAAATGCGGAAAGCAATTTACAATGTTAGCGACCTCAGCAAAACAGTGGATAATACAAAAACGGTATATATAAATATGCCGTAAACTCAGAGAAGAAAGTCTGAAACGGCAGGGACTCGAGACGTGAATATCCGATCGTGTGAGCGTAGCAGCCTAGCATTCACCAAATTGTGTGCCGAACCAAGTGGAGCCGCGGAATATTCAAACATTTTAATATAGTCATATATCAATTTACACCCGACCGACTAAGGCATGATCGCAAATACTTCCCTATGAGAGCCTAAAACTCATTAACTTGACGGAAATTCCAGCTGCCCGCCATCATTTTCTGTATCTCTTATACTTTTTCTTTGTCTTTCGCTGTATCCTCTCTTTCTATTCTTTGCTGTCGTCCGCCAGGCGTGATGCATACTGCCAATTACACTGTGCAATACTCTGATACACTTTGCAACATATTTAATTATGTGTGTTTTTTTGTACTTTTCATGTATTGTTTGGCTTCACAGTCAGGTTTTAATTCGGCAACCTTGCCATGTCCTAAACAAGAGGTGTATGGGTTACACGGTGAGGAAGATCGTTCGCCCAAAGAGTTAACATATGAAATTGGCACTTTAAGAAATTAAAAACATCACTGGTAGTAGAAAAAAAATAGTTGAAAAAAATGGTAGCCAGTATGTGGTGGGCATACGCAGAAGGGTATGTTGAGTAACATACGGAAACAATGTGTGTCTTCATATTATGTATCCAAAATGTTTGTTAACTAGACAAAAACATGTTTCGCCAAACTCATTTCCACTCACGTTATGAAACAAACAACCTCATCTTCGTCACGAGATGTTCTTGCATGAATCCGATAGAGAGGTCACGTGTTATTTGTTCCGATCAACCCATCTAACTGGCACATTTAGTCTTGAACTTCACAATGTCAACACTTTCGCTCTTTCTATAGACACGGTTTAAATGCTGGAGTGTTTTAAACTGTGTTCAACATTGACTGCAGACACTACGCGGTCTCATTGATGATTGAATCTACTGAATGGTGGTGTGATCAATATATTAAGGTAAAGTAAGTGTTTTGATAAAATAATAAGTTTAATTTATACGTGTAATTTAATATAAATTGAAAAAGTTTATTCAGATTATGTATTTTTATGGTTGTAGTCCTTCGTACAAATGGAAAGGTTTTTATCAAACATTAATAAACGTTGTGAAAGTGATGATACAACACAAACCAGAGGCGCAGATGGGAAGAGGCGGAAATATCGTAAATACGACGATAGTTACTTCCACATATATCAACAATGAAGAGAGACTGCAATGTCTATTGTGTTTGACAGTTTTGGCACCAGCATAGATCAAAGTAAATTAAAACGCCACTTAGAAACAAATAGTCGCAACATGGTTGGTAACTCGTGACTATTTTAGCTGAAGGTTACAAGATTTAAAACAACAGAAAAGTACTTTTTCTAAGCATGCGTCAATGCCAATCAATGCTTTGCTAACATCCTATGAGATGGCATACCGAGTTGCAAATGCTAAACATCGTCATGCCTTAGCAGCAGATCTGATTCTACCAGATGCTGTAGATATTATTATTATT
>VCCN01001361.1:4469448-4481930 GCA_006491835.1 Architeuthis dux | reverse complement strand
GACACAAAGTGTGGAGAGAAAAGACGACAAAATCCCCGGATTCTAAAGTTTTACGAACTTTTATTTCCGTACCACGCAGGTCAATGTTTGGTCTGCGGATTTCGGCGAGGTACGGAAATTCTGTTGCATGTCGTGGTATATAGGAGTGGGTCACTTTTCATGGCTGCTACTTTACTGCTACTGCTACTGCTACTGGCACTGCTACGAGGCAGGGACACCTCGCGATCCCCCACTGCCACCTGACCCCAACTAACTTTACTGTTTTTGATTTAGCCTGTATATACCTAATGGTCATAACTCCTCCCACTTTTCAAATTCCCAACGGTGTTTCGATAACATGATACCCCAGCTCGTCACGTAGGCAGTTCGACACAGATTCCAAATCTGACCACGTTCCTATCCCCACTGGTTACTGGTAACCTGATCTTGTCTATTTCGTTACACCTGTTCTCAAGTTGCAAATTGGACGCAGCAAACGACCCTGGGGCCGCGTTACGAATTGTGTCCATAATATCCAAATCCATCACCTTTATCTGAAAGATAGCAAAAAGTTATAAGGAAAAAAATGATTGCTGAATAATGGTGCTCTCAATTTATATGAATTAAACAGTTCGTTAACAAATGATGGAAACATTTGCATCAACCTAATATTAATAGACAGAGTAAAAGCCTCAACCGTCTAAGCTCCGGACATATAGGACATATAGGTTACAATCAGATACAAATTGCATATATAGATAGAGCGATGTCAGACCTATCGAATAACAGCATTTTGAGAAAATACCGGAAATCACATGATTGATGACGTCATCAAAAGAGCCTAAATTGCCTTTAAATGTTGATATATTCGGTCATATAGGTCACCACATATAAATAGGGTGAAGTAATACCTATCAAATGATGTATAGTTTGACAAAATACGGCAGTATTTCTATTTTTAGATTGTGATGTAATCATTCTCTGATGTTTTAGCACCAGTCTTGCTACATAAGGTTTGCTCTAGCATATTTATTATGGTCGTATTTCAAATACCATCTCTGCTGTATGTTGCATTTTCCATATGCCCATATTAATAGAGTGTGACCAGCTGTATCTTTTGAGACCAACACAACGTCACTATCAACCAATGAGGCATGGAGAGCAAGCCGCGTGTCAGCTTCTTTGTGGTTGCACTTAAAAGCATGAAACTGTTCTTTTTTGTTACTGAATATGTTGTATCTCCAGCCAGAACTATGTGTGGATGATTACAGTAAGCTTATACCATCCGATGTCTCAAGGTAATTACCAGTGAGGTGTATGAGCTCTTCCTTGTTTTCTCCAATATTCAGAAAATCATTTACCTCCTTGTAGCATATGCTGGTCGAATCCGCCAATCCTGAGACTTGCTCCTGATTCCCCTCTTTCTTTACTGTATCAATGATGAACCCTACCTGAATTGTCTCTGACTCTTTAGGTGGGGGTAACGAACTGTACCAACCTCTTCAACCATTCCCGGTATTTTCTCTTTGGTCGCATGGAAATAAATGCAGCTAGAGCATCGATGAACCATGAGCGGTTCTGTGGTGTCTCTTCACAAATTAATCCAAATTCGGTGATTAGACAATTTCTCAGCTATGCCTAGCCCGCGTGCCTGAGGAATCCATCGGTTGTGGCTAAAGCTAACGGCACTGTTGTTATTGGGTATTAATATGTGTCTTCTAAGCTGACAGACTTTGCTAAGATCAGACAAAATACTTGGCGGTCTTCTTGTAGTGAAGATACTAGTTCGTGTGTTTTTTGGAGGCCATTGTTCAGCTTCTTCTCCTGGATTGGTTCACAAACTTGCCGAGTGTTTCGCTGACAAAAGTCTTAAACAAGACATTTCCTGTAGCAGGAACATTGAGCATATATCTCTTACTACAGACTGTTTGATTTCTACTCCAGTATGAACACATGTTGGCGAGCATGTAGCACAGGGATTGACACTATAATTCTTTAGCTGGAATATCAGACGTGTTACATGATCAGCATGGTTCTTTCCTCTAGCTGGATTTAGTTCCTTTTTTGGATGTTGGTTTAAAATAAGCCGCTCCCTAAATATCTTCTGGCGTTTACTGTGATTATGGATAGTTCGAATCTATGTATCAACTGCTGAAGAGTTAGTGCAAAGGCCGGCCCTGACAGGTCCTGCGCTCGCTTTTGTTTCCTTATTAAACAATTCTGTTATTAAATCTCCGTGAATCGGCGTCAATCTCCCACTCCAATACTTCCCCCAAAACCATTCACTCTCAGTTCTTCAAATGCTGGATGACCCTGTTGTTGTAAAGAACGCACATAAACGTGTTGGTAGCTACAATATCTTGCGTGATGTTGATGGTTGAATGAGAATATCTGGTTCAGCCCTCTCACTGGGGATGTCTATGTTTCTTCCTCTTACAGCTGATACCATTGCAAGCATTGAGGAAGCGTCTTTGGAATAAGCGATGGTAATGCTTGCTTCAGAGCTATCCTCTGCTTTGCTTAGATCTGTACGTGTGATTGGTTCTTTCCTTCGTGCAACGAGCAAAGACAGAAATTCTTGTGCTGTGTTGGTATGACCATCTGTTATATTCTCGTCTTTGAACTGGACAAGGGCATCAAAGTATTCTCAATGGACTCTCGTGCATGTATATTAGTGACGTCCTTCAAAAGCCTGGCCTGCTGATCCAAAGGCTATGGCACCATTGCTTGTATCCTTTGGAACTATGCCGTGCGAATAGCAGCTGTGTCTGAAACGCGGCTACCCCCGCCCCCATTAGCAAGATTTCGTTTTGGTACAGATATTTAATCTTGCAGAGGATGAGACACAATTCTGAATAAACAGCTTCATCAGAATGAACGAATATGGGATATTCTGGTGGCAGTTACTGGCAAATACTCTTGAATGCATTTCTCAGCTGTACAGTTCGAGACCATTTTATTGAAAGATGTCCAAGAGAGTGAAAGTGAAAGTAATTATTCGCCATCAAATACTAAAGGCAAAGACCCTACGGCAGACCATGCTACAACTCTATTGAAACATGCATCAAATTCATCACGTGAATTCCCATCGTCGCTATAATTTGCCAAAGGGAGAGGTTCAACGCGTTTCCTAATATAGTATAGTGCTACTTCTTCTGGCTTACTGTCTACGCTGTCACTGATCTCAAGTTGTTACCCGATTTTAAGGCTATACCCCCTCTCTTCTTTACTTGGTAGTTGAGCGAAAATCTTGATTGCATCGTGAGTGCCTGCACTTCCTAATCATTTATTGCCTTCCGCTGCTGTTGTCTAGAGTACTATGCGTGCAAACTGATTCGTTTGACAAAAGCAGCTTCATCGAAAAGACCATTCTTGACCATATCATGTTCCACGTTCTTATGCCGTAACAAATGGCGTGATTGCATTTGTGAAGCATATTAGCAACTTCGTTTTCCGGTCATTCTATGAATGACAACTCCCATACCTACTTGCTTTGTACTAGGCTCTCTTATGATAAGACTCACTTGCTAGAGACCAAATCTTTATAGCTTTAGTGTGGGGATTTGTTTTAGCATAACCATATCCATTCTTCTAAACAAAACTATACATATTATATGAGATGGCATTGTATAGACTCTGCAGTGGGGCACAGTCCCGCATTTCTATCGTTCAGCTAAACTCCACAGCAGCCATGTACAGCTGCAATTGCGTATTTGCAAGGATTCGCCAGTATTTTCAAGCTGGGAAAAAAGCTATAGTTTCCTGGAATTCTTGGATTATTTTCTTCTTTAATGTAGATATGTGCTCAATGGCGCTTATTAACAACCCCTGTGCTGTGCCTATGTTCTTTACATCTTCTAAAAGCTCATTAAGAAGGAAAGCAGACTTATCACAGATAAGTGGATTTCTTGGTTGAAAAACGTTTGCAAAACGCCTTGTTTTCTCTCAGCATCGAGATCGAGCAACTTTATGTAGCAACACCAGAAGATTATTATAACCTAGACGTAGAAATGCTGCCATATTTTTCAAACCATATATCATTTGATAGGTCTTACTTCGCCCTATTTAAATATGTAATTTGTATCTGATTGTGATTTATATTTCCGAAGATATTGACATTTAAAAAAATGCAGGATTTTTTTATGACGTTATCAATCATGTGATTCCAGGTAATTTCTCAAAATGTTGCCATTTGATAGGTCTTTCTTCGCTTTATCTAGATATGTAATCACTATATGTCAGAAGATATCTACGTCTTAAAGAATATTTAAGATATTCTGAAGACGTTATCAATCATGTGGTAATTTTCAGACTTGTTGTCTGGTCTTAAATTGATCTCATGAACGAAAGTACCAATTCCAGATTTGGAAAGAAATAGGTTAGTTGCTTAGATGGTTGGGCTTTTTACCCTGTCTATAAAACCCTGATAGAAAATGTGCATGAAAGTGATCATGTATGCGTTTTCTCATGGTTATTTCACTGAATACACCAACGATATTCGATATTTAGGCGTTTGTGCTTAACAAGCTGTGTTTGTTCGCCTTTACGTAACTATCCGTGAACATGCATTGGGATAGTTGCGGATTTGTAAAACCTAATTTCACGCAATCTTTTTTGTATGCAGAAACTATTTGTGCATTTTTGAACATGTGTATCTTTGTGTATAGTTTCACATACAGTGAGGCGAAATAAGTATTTGGAGACTTACAAGAAGAAAATTCATATTTCCAAATATACAGTGCAGAATAAAATATAAACAAAAGTGACGGTGGGAAGAAAGTATTTGGACACTATTACAAATTCACCATAAACATGTTATTTAAGAAGGACTGCAGGTCTAGACCTGCATATAATCTTTTTTAATGTTCTAGCAATACTTAACAAAGGTATGATTTAATCACAGCCATCATTCACTACGTTTACCTTCTTAAAATGAGCCAGTTATGGTTAAAGTAAATGAGATTTCAACCGAACAGAAATGGCGTAATTACGCAACATAATGAAGGTTTGAGCTACAGGGCCATTGCCGAGATGGTAAATATCCCTGTCAGTACCACTGGGTCGGTTATTATGAAGTGTAAGAAGTCTGGCATCAACAAAAACCTCCCTCGAACTGGCGCTCCATGGAAGATTCCTCCTCGAGCAACTCGAACATTGCTAAGAACAATCAAAGTGAATCCAATGGTAACTCGAAAGGAGATCCAAGATGATTTGAGAGCACCTGGTACATCGGTTTCTAAAATAAACTATTAGTAATGAACTACACAGCAATGGCTAAAAATCCCGTACGCCACAGAAAACACCTTTGTTGAAAAGAAGGCACAGAGATTCTCGTATGAAGAATATATGGCGATGTTTGTAAATTCGAATTCATCAGAGGGACCCCGGAAGCAGTAATGATTTGAAGGTTTTTTGCAAGGAATAATGGACCAACATTTCAAAGGAATGTTGCGAAGGGCTTGTGAAGGGTTACGAAAAACGTCTCCTACCAGTAATTGCAAACAGGGGCTATGCCACTAAGTATTAACATATGCAATGTGTCCGAATACTTTTTTCCACCGTCACTTTTCTTTATATTTTATTCTGCATTGTATGTTTGGAAATATGTATTTTTTCTTAGTAGTTTTTAATTGTATATCAAAATACATCACCTGTGTGAATTTAAAGTAAATGTGAGCATTGGAAGTATATTAAATGAATATTTTGTAAGTGTCCAAATACTTGTTTCGCCTCACTGTATTTATGATGTCATCCTGACATTCGCTTAGTGGAAGCCGCCTTTGCCAAGGGTCAAGACATAATTCATTCCGGCACGCATGAAAGAAAGTGCGCTCTCCTCCAAGAAGCACAAATTGAAAACCTCATGTGTCGCCCCTGTAACTGATAAGAAAGTTGCGACCAGCTTGTGGACCGTACACTTGAAAGAAATCACTTTGCACATTAAACAGGCGCTATTTGCCTCATTTCCTGACGCTCTAGTTTTGTCCTGATTCTTCAGATGGATTAGCGAATATATCGATTGATCAGGTTTTGGATGAAATATCGACTGGAAAGAGTTTTGATCTTTCCTGCCTTAGGAATGAACAGGTCTTAATCTATAGTACATTCCTTAAATAGACTTGTTTCCATCAGTTTCGTTCGTTCCTCTTGTTTATATCATGGCTGGGATTAGTATAGTATAGTATATCCAACTCGTGAGCTTTTAACGGATATTGAAATCTGTGTCCTCAGCCTCTGCACGCGCGAACACACATACACGGGCGCGCAGACATGCAATTAAAATCTATTGTAGGATAAACTAGTGCATGCCAAAACAGGAGATCTTTGAACACTTGATGTGTGCAATTTTAAGATGCAACGTTCATATATGTTAATTAAATAATTCAATTTCAATGAAGTTTTAAAGTTGTAAACTGCTCTGAAAATTATAAAGTAAAAGTGTATCATAGCCGATGAAAATGTCACTATGTAAGAGGCATGCGGCATACATGTTTGTGAATACATAACTGCATTTCTTCCGACGACGACGTCTCGATCTCGCCGAGATGATGATTAACATTACGGGAGGAAGAGGGAAGTGGAAAAATGCCAAAATGGATCTCTATGCCGATCGAACATTCTGTAGAAGGAAGAAATAGATCCATGCAGAAAAGGCTCTCCCTGTTTTAGAGAGAAATAGACGACAATAGACGAAAGTTTGCAGATACAAGAAAGTATTGATTGCTGTTTCATTAAACTAAAGTCCCTCGCTGGCTAATCATTGCAGTAGCTCTATCTAGGTAAATTCCTTGGCCTTCCTCTCCTAATATCATCCTCTTCCACCCCATTCTGTCTTATTTATGTGTAGGCTTGAACACTATGCCTGAAGCTTGAGACATAATGCAGAGTGTTCAAGTTTGAAAACAAAATGAGCCGTGTAGCTCTAAAATAACGAAAATATCAAGTTTAAAAGTGGTTCGTTGGGCATTTATCATGCGCGGCCATTCGCATTTTCTATACAGTAACATCATCATCAACGACAGCAACAATAACAAAACAACACAACAAAAGCAACAGAAACAGAACATCGAATTGATATTCTATTCATGTCCCCACCCCCATCCTATTCATTATTCCATTAAACTCGTGGAGAGGCCAAACATTCACTGCCTAATCAGTTAGTTAAAATATAGAAAGATGAATTTAGTTGGCAGTACAAGATGTGTCATTAAACAAAACATTAATGAATGAATAGAATAACTAAAGAAAGCATTTCAGACTTAGGAAATATCTGTCAGGTGAAAAAACGTTCATTTGACGATAACCGGAATCCGTATCATAAACAATACAATGAAACTTTATAAAAAGTATCCAGATATATGGGTTCTATAGGTTATCTGATGACGGGCTCTGGCCTGCAATATGTTTCTGAACATTGTGAAGCACATGCTGTTGAAGCAGGCACCCGCGCATACTTCTGCTGCTCTGAATGATGTGTTGTTAGCCAACGCTTATGATATTCCTGTAACATACATCATGCCCTGTATGACGCAATTTCTCGAACTCAAAACAATTACGTGATGAAAGCACAGAGGCTATTGAAAGGTCTGCTTGAGGGCAGCCTAGAGTCATTAGATGATGTGCTATCTTCACAATGTGTGACAAGGATTGCCCAGGGATTAAAAGAGCTCAAGGCCGCAATAGCTGATCAGCGGACATTTGGATTCTGTACCTTGACATGGTGTAGATTATTTAGCTGTTTGTCAAGGCCGAATGTACAGGCAATTGGGAGCTGCACCTTGATGCTACCAGGAAAATGTTGCCATATTCTGCAGCAGCAGGCAACAAACTCTATGCAAATCGGCATACTTGTATTTGCACCAAATTGAAGAGCTCCCAGCAACCCATCCTGAAGTGTACACAGGATTCATAGACGGTTTCCATGTGATTAGACTTATTGATCGCTACTGTGCTGGTTTATCAACAGATTTGGTAATAGAACAGGTACTCATGCGAAGTATCAAGGCATCCGGGTGGCTAACACGTGGGAGATGGACGAATGGGGTTCAGCGGTTGGTGTTAACTTTATCAATGCCATCAAGTGCAGAAATAAAGTTGGCAATACAAGAACTGACAGGCATTTGATACAACACAAGTGACCAGCACCGGGTGGCAACCTTAGCACGATTAGAGCGGGTTTCAAAGGACACTTTGACAATTCTTGCATTTCTCCAAACCTATGCTCCTTTCACTGAAGATCCATTACTTCACAGCATTTTACGTGGTGTAACTGGTGACAAAAACGTGACTGTTGCTAAGGCAAAACGCATAGGGGAGACCATCAATAGGCGGGCAACATGTTTATGAGTTCAATTTTCGAAGTAAAAACCAAAGCTAATACACTTGAGTCGAAATATTCTCTCCGCCAAGATCAAACAGTCCAGACTGATCCATAACCTTTATTCCAAAGACTTTGCGTCGTAGCTACCAATGGATCAACATCACCACAAGAACAGGCATAATATTCTGATTATGAAATGTGCAGCAATCCACCGGCATTGTTCGATTCTTCCGGACTACCACGAGAGGCAAACGAGACGTGACATTCCGTTAACCCCTAATATGGTTGTAACATTAACAATGGAGGAATTCCTTGCAAATGAATAGAACAAACAGATGTTCATTAGTCTTAAGTAGCAGCAGGGTGAACGGTTGTCCACGCAAGCCGTTAAGTCAGCACAGAAAGAAAAGACAGTGTTGATAGATGATACGAATTTGTTGGTTCTACTATGTTACCGTGCTGAAACTGATAGTAAGAACATCTATTCGAAACCAGAACCCAAGGCAAATGCCAAAAAAGAGGAGGCTTTGGGATATGATATAGACAATGAAAGCCTTAGGAGATGTTGTTTGTAACAACATCCTTTTTATTTATGGTATTTTAGGTTTGGAATCCACATGAAAGTTTCATGGAATAGGGAAAGCAGCATCACATCGAACAATAATGAACAATAAAGAAAAACTGTAAGTTAGCAAAGGTGTCTCATCAGCATAATACTGAGTAGAAAGTTATTTATGCCGGAGAAAAGGCATTGATGTGTCTGTACACGGGAAAGGATGGAGGAAAGCATTGATGACTTACGTGTGATGCGCTTCAGGGAAAAGGTAGCCGAAGGCTCAAACTACGTTGCTGCCAAATCAAAAGCAGCCACAAAATTCCATAGCCTTCGAGTGTATTACCAAGTTCAGAAACCTGCTAAAGACTGAGAAGTGCTGGTGGAAGCTTAAATATGGTAACCTACAGCATATCAAGACTGAACTGCCAGCAGGTTCTGCAAACTTGTTGGCAATGATTAGGTGTAATTGTACAACTGGGTGCAATACAGCAAATTGCAGTTGCAGGAAACATGGCATCGACTGTTCATATTTATATGGTTACTGCAAAGGCATCCACTGCACAGACTCAACGGGGCTAGATGCTGAGGACGATGAAATTGCAAATGATTAGCACTTGGCAACACATGTCATGCAGACTTAGGAACATTTACTCATACTGATAGAAATAATTTGTCATTTGTTAGAGTGCTGCTAAGGAATTAATGTAAGTCTCGTTTGGTGTACAGTACAACAAAAACCCATTCCAAAGGTCCACAAGAACATGTTTTACGTAAAATGACTTAGGGGTAGGAGTATCCCATGTTTAGTGGGAAATAATGCAAAAAGAGGTTAACAGACATGTTCATTTAAAAGAGCGCCCCCAGAAAAATTGGTAAGAACACAAACATTATCTAAATCGGACAGCTAATACATGATTTATGTGAATTTTAAGGAATGTGGGTCACGCATTAGACGTGTTAATGTAAATATTTAAAAATAAGTTGAAAAAGAGAGTTTTCACTTCGTGACTTCAATTAGCACTCTGTGGGGAGTATATTGGTTGCACTAGATAAATAGCAGCTAATATTGGTGAGAGGACGCATAAACTAGCCATAAAGATGAATGTTCTGCCAAATTATCCTGGAAAATGTCCTCGAGAGGATATATCTTTCACCTAAAAAGGTCATAAAGTTAGAAATTGAAACAAAGGAGAACCAAAATCGGCGGCCATCTTTAAATAAGGCGGTCGTTGACCCCTTCCCACCAATTTGATCACGGTAAAACTTTCATGTGTTATGCAGCAGACATTCTTCAGTAATATTTCTGTGGAGAACGTTAGTAAGCAATTTGTTTGGACTATAGTAGATAACTAGTAACTGTTATTAAATAATTTGTTTTAAAACTGCCTTTTGAGTTATATAGTATCTGGGTATTTTGTGTAAAATCTGGATTTATTTGAGCGCGGGATTTTGCTTTTTTAGGAAAATCTGCTGGCAGCTCTGATCTTCACACTGGCATGCTACGATTTTCGATAGTGAAAAGAGTGGGAGAATGAACACATGTGGACACAGCTATTATATATCTACTTTACTTGTCAACGCAGTTTCTGAGAAAAACTCTTACATTCTTTGTAAATCTTATATATATATATATATATATATATTAGTACATGCGTCATTTTACAGACACGCACACGCGTGTACAAATCATGGGATCCGACACTCATTTGACAGCATATACTATCTTTGATATTCGTTTCTATTTAATGAAGTCTGTATGCATAGATGTGACCTTAATATGTGTTTGCTGAGCGGCAATATTCAGCGATCGATGACTTTCATTCGATTATAACATCGAGTGAAGTTCTTTTGTCGTCAAGTTATCGCCAAAAGTCATGACCCTTTTTATCTACAACTTGTCTCCCGGGAAGAAATCATGCGTATGCAACAAATCTATGAGAACACGCAGAAGAAAGGGGAAGTACTACATTCGAAGCCAAAGCAGGCATCTCGAATATATCAAGTGTAAAGTGAAGGCTTCCAACAGAGGGGAGGATGGTTATCTGAGATATTATCACATCATGGCGCTAGTTACGAGAGGATTATTTGAATTACACCTGCAAGCTTCATTTAAAAAAGGAATATAGACTATCTATTTATTTACTTTCTATGTTGAACACTACACTTGAACACTTCTGTTATATTTATCTTTCCTCCAAGAAGGATCTAATATGGCACAAGGCTCTGATCTCTACAAAGGAGTGTGACCTTGTGCTTAAATTGGTTTTGTACAATGAATAACAACTTACTTGCGTGCTTACTTACTTGCTTCCTTTTATTCATTTAAAATGATCGTTAGAACGTGTAGGCAAGTGAATTTATCTATCTATCTCCTGTCTGGGGATAGTAATCCTACTCCCCAGAAAGGGGATAAGCACGGCCTTGGCAACTATTACATATTACACTATTACCTAACAATATAGGCATACTTCAGAAACGGCTACTCAATAATATATCACCTATATGCAGTAAATCAACTAATCGACAGTCAATAGAATCCAACAACCCACTTTGTTTGGCCTTTGTAAGTTCAGTAGAATACACGACGTTCTTCAACACAATGCGAGAACAAGGAGTTAACGAGAATTACATACAAACCATTCAAACATATACGAAACTGTAATAATGTAATAATTAGACTACATAACGATACAAACAAGATGAAGATAGAAAAAAATGTAAGACAAGGGGATACACTATCACCTAAATTATTTACAGCGAGCCTTGAAAGCTTCGCTCGAAAAACTGAATTGCACATAGAACTATGAAATTAAATTATGGATAAGTGTATATCCAATCGACAGAATATGATAATTATAATGACACTTATTAGTGAGAGCCTATATTTTCCCGGAGTCGGTGTGAGCGACTTATTCACATTTACGATTTGGGACGCTCGTTCAGTAGTCGCTCACACCGACTCCGGACAAATATAGGCTCTCACTAATAAGTGTCATTATAATTATCACATAGAACTATGGAAAGACTAATGCTAGGGATAACTCTAAGAGATCAACACGGATCAGAGTGAGGACTAGGGTGAAGGATATTATACAAATAATTAAACAACAAAAGTGGAGATGGGCTGGATACCTAGAAAGAAGTGACGACAATAGATGGAGCAAAAGGCTAACCCGTTGGTGCCCATGGGACAGCAAGCGTATGAGGAAAACGTCGGACACAAGATGAAGGGATGAGAAGGAAAGGTTTGGCGGTAAGACATGGCAGATGTTAACATTATCAATGTCGTCATGGAAGGATATGAGAAAGGCCTTCGTCCAGCAGTGGATTTATAATGGCTGATGATGATATATATTTATATGTGTGTGTGTGTGTGTGTGTTGAGGAAAAAAGGGGTCATGGCGACCAATTACACTAGTGTTTACTGCTTCAACGCATTCTTCGGTCTGATATCCGGGAAGGATTTCAAAACGCCATATCCACATGAGATGTCGCAAAGTTCGAATCAAGCAATGGATAATTCTATATCCGAGAGAATATGATAATTCTAAAGACATTTATTAATTGGGAACCCATTTATTCAAGTATACGATCTAGGCCGCCCGTTTAGCAATCGTTAACACCGAT
>VCCN01001361.1:4254762-4270361 GCA_006491835.1 Architeuthis dux | reverse complement strand
TGGTTGCGGGCTATAAAATGAGAAAGAGTAAAAGAACGTGAGAAGTTTTGTTTTGCCTCAAGTACAGACGGCGCACAGAAGGCGTGGAATGGAGTGATAATGTTAATATAAGATTTTAGTAATAGTTTTGTAGTAGTGTTGGTGGTTGTGGTGGTGATGCTTATTGAAGCAGTTATAATATGTAGTAATACTGGCTTTAGAATCTGCCGTACTAATTTATACCTACTTCTCATTAATGCCCTTAGGAAATCCAAAAATCCTTTCTCCTTCAGCTGCTCTCGTTCATCAAATATATCTTGACAAAACATTCCGTTACTGTCATGCCACGATTGTTGACAGAGAAAACAATCTCCCTTAAATACTTTAAAGATGTTACCCCCTATAGCCAAACTTGACAATAAGATAAGCTAGGGCCTTGATATCATTCAAAGTAGATAACTGAATGAATTATTAAAACGTTAAAATTATGTTGTATGACGGAACACTAACCATGTTATAAATTTGAACAGGAACACCGCAAGAGAAGGCATAGTCTCTCTGTGTATTTCAAATGATAGGGAGGCAAGTCGTTTTTCAGCTGGGATTTGTTTCATTTCAGATTGGAAATACGCCTTGAACACTTAATAACATCTCTAACACGGAACGAGACTCTAAGGTTGTTTGGGAGAGTAGATCTGTCCACAGAGAATTAAGTTATAATGAATACTCAGCTCGTATCGACTGCCACGGTAGAAAGAAGCTAATAAAATTCACCGTGTTCCGCTCCTTTTCTGTCAGTTGCGCCATTCACAAAAATGCCTAAAACGGATAGACTGTAAGTACGTAGTACCTTTACGTTAGCCACATCTTCAGCTGCCCCTGCTTGGGCCCCACATATCAGATTACTAATAACTTTCGTGATGTGTGTAATAGTCTTGGAGGTTACAAGCACCCGAATGGGCGTCACTCACTTCATCCTGCGCTATTTTACCCAGAGCTTGGGGGTGGATTCATGCCTCTCCCAAGGACATTCGTGCGAAGTGAATACAAACTGTCTCAGCTAGAGTTCGAACCCGGCCCGCTCGGACAACCGCACCTCGTAACACGCTTTAAACACTAAATAACACCTCTATCACGGAACGAGACTCTAATGTTTTTGATTGATTGATGGATTGTTTTGTTTAACGGCAACACTTGGTGGGTAATTTAGTGCCGAATTCAGTAGGGGGGAGCCACGTCCCCGTGACTAGGGACTTGAGGGGGCAGACTCCCAAATCCCTGTCACTGAGACAAATGCCACGATGATTTGATTTGACTTGATTGTTTTATTTAACGGCACATCGACCCTTGGTGGGTCATTTAGTGCCGAATTCAGTAGGGTTAGAGTTAGGGGGGATCCCATGCCCCCGTGACTAGAGACTTGAGGGGGGAGAATCCCAAATCCCTGTCACTGAGACAAATGCCACGAAGACCGGTATAAAGGGAGGGGGGATCCCAAAAGCTTCTCATGACGAATCCTGAGCATGCTAATGGTGATCGCCTCCCGACCAGCTGGCCTAGATATCCTGTGCAACTTCTCCCAGATATCTGGAGATACCCGAGCATGCCACAAGGACCCCCAACGGGCCGTGGTTCTCTGAACTTCGATGCCATGGCGGTTTCGAAGAACAGATACTCCACTGTGATCCTAGCCACAGCCAAGATACCCTGCCTAATGTTTTTGAGAGAGTCGATCTGTCCACATGGTAAGAAGTTAAAATAAGATGGATACTCCGCTCTTATCGACTGCCGTGGTAGAAAGCAACTAATAACATTCGCTGTTTTCATTTCCTTTTTCTGTTAGTGGCGTCATTCGCAAAAATGCCCAAAAGGGAACGAATGGAACTGACAGCTACTGTCGAATTGTTTGACCTCTTAACCATCATTTTGCGTCTGTAAATTCAAAAGAAAGTTTCCAAACAAAGAAATGATTATTTCTGTCGACGAAAATTGTTATGGAATTTCAGCATGCCAAATGTTGTGCTAACGCCTAAAACATTTTCAGCATAATTTGTTTTCGGCAATATAACTTCAGCTGCTGATTCACAGCTTGGGAGTAGGCTTTAATAGTATTCGATAATATAAATTGACCACACCTTTGAAAATTGATAACATGACATTTCTAAGACATTTCAAACACAGACACACACACATGTATACAGGGTAGGTGAAAAGAAACTCCCTATTGGACATTGGTAATACGTATATTATTTATTGGTCGATTGTAGTCAAACTAGCTTTGCTTTGGACAATACAATGATAGAATTTGCCTGCTTTGTTAATATTCAACGTAGGCACCGGCGGTGTCCAACATCCAGTTGGCATCGATAGACCGTTCCGGTGGAATGTTGGACATTACATGTCGAATGCGATCCACGAGTTGATCTAGAATTTGTGGTTTGGTGCGGTACACCCCCTTCTTTGCCCACTACCACATGAAGAAGTCACAAGGCGTAAGGCCATGGCTTCGTGCAGGCAATTCATTCTAAAATGGAGTTAATTCTCACCCACTCTGTATATCGGCAACTGGTTACGAGTGAAGCACAAGGACAAATCAACTGACGTCAGCCATTGAAAACCATAACATTGTTCTGATAAATAGTGACGAATTCAACATTCAGTATACTAAAGTATAACAGCTCAGAATACAACTCATAGTCTCTATGAGTTCTAGTTTGAAAGTATCTGCTAAAACCTGACCTCGACTGAAACAAGGGTTAGTATCAAACAGATACAGCCTATTCGGAATATCTAATGAGTTAAAAACTAATTGGGCTAAAAGTATTTAACTTGCACTAATACGAAGTACAACACTGCTTGGAATATAACAGCTGGCGACGTGATATATCTACTGGATAATAGTTGGCCCTATCACTAATGTCAACGATAAAACAAGTCATTAACGACACATCATTGACGACAAAGCTGATATATGTGTCTGGAATAATAAAAGTGTCAGGTGAAATAACAAATATGTTCACAATCATAAAACTTGACTATTAAGACTATAACACTCATTTAAATTAAAATCTTAAACAAAATAGTGTTTTTAGCCAATAGTAGTGTTCTACTTGCTTTTTTCGTTTTCCCAACTGCCATAGAAGTGAAAAAGTTATCTATCATTTCTTAATTTCTGTGACATCAAAGCTTACGGTAAACTTAATTTCTTTTTTTAAAAGTTCCGCCCATTTAAACCTAATGAGTTGCTTAACAAGCCCGTTGGTTTTATTTAGTAGAAATAAAATACCTTTTTTTAAATGTTCGGCATAAACATTATTGGACAGCATAATTATTGGCTTGTTCCAGTATGTTCTGCCATCCTTCAGACAACTCCATCAATCAATCATCCCGCAACTTTGTTTTCTTTCTTAGGAATGAACTGCTGTGAGAGCCTTTTGCAGTCTCCCCGGAATTGAATTCTTGTTTCATTAAGATCATTCTGTAAAGATCGGAATAAATGAATATCCAACGGTGCAATATCTGGTGAAGACGGTGGATGAGTCAAATTGTTTTAGTCAAGCTATAACGATTTTCGCCTGGTTACCGAAGAAACATACGGTCAAGCGTTATCCGGAGGGAATAGTATGCCCTTTCTCTTAATTAATTTGTTTTTGTCCATTGCCACCTTCATTTGGCCTAATTGGTACATTATCTATGTGAATACATCGTTGGCTTCTCCGGGAGGAGCTCATAGTAGAGGGCTCCCGGCCAATCCCGCCATATACACAGCTTCTTCTTCTTTGGATGAAGACCGACCTTTTGTTCAGTTAGTGGTGATTCATTTCGCTTGCCACACAATCACTTGCGTTAAAGTTGTTGTAAATTATCCACGTTTCATTACCTATTAGAATTCTTTTCAAAAACGGAACATACGTTTAAGTAACGAATTGCACACGGAAGACACACATCAAAAAGACTAACATAAACAAGCCTGTGCAAATGGTTTTCAACGCTTGAGTTAGATATTTTGTACATTTATGTTCTGATAGGAAACTCATGCGGACTATTAACTTCGGAGTCGAAAATGCACATTTTTGGCCCACTCAGAGTTTCTAATAATCTATAACATCATATATACCATAGATCTCTTCGATTGAAAAACGGAATAATTATATAATCCAACGAAAGCAACCTGTGAACTATCTGCTAAAGCCTGACCTCGACTGAAACAAGGGTTAGTATCAAACAGATACAGCCTATTCGGAATATATAATGAGTTAAAAACTAATTGGGCTAAAAGTATTTAACTTGCACTAATACGAAGTACAACACTGCTTGGAATATAACAGCTGGCGACGTGATATATCTACTGGATAATAGTTGGCCATATCACTAATGATACTGTGAACGTTGATCAAAGGGGAGCATAGACATTAATAGCTTGTGAGAACCATTAATCAGAATGGAACAAGCGATATACTCGTGATTCCATAGACGTGGCCCGAGAGATGGGAGCGCGTGTAAAGTTCAACAGGAGTTCACGTGTTCGGTGTAGAGGTCGGGAGGATATAATCGCAAGAGCACACAGACGCAAACACCGGACGTGACATATATGAGGGGAGATGCGCATGCTTCATAGGAACAAGATTCGACAACATTCCTGAACACAACAGACAACAGAGCAAGGAGGGAGGGTACAATACCGAAATGCTGTGAAACAAACTAGTCCTAACCAACCACATGCAATGATTAAAAAAGCTTGCCTTACACAATTCAGACAAGAATAGCCGTGTGTATATTGTGTGTTTGTCTGTACACACAAGTAGCGTAGTGTTCCATAGTGAGGTATATACATATCTCGTTGATCTACTGTTCTGATCTGTTCGATCGGTGTTTGTTGATGGTTCAATTACTTCTTCGCTGGTATGTCTCTGGCGAGGCGTCGTGTTATACTGAAAGTTGCAACTCCATGAACAATTGACGACCATAAAACAAAAGTCACATGACAACTTTTCTTTTAGTAAAAGTCTTATTTTGATAATTCGAAAAAAAGGTTACTTGTAGTCCAATTCATAGACAGAAGGCTGGGAACGACAACCTACCCTCCCTCCAATTTTTTTTAATTATCACTAACCCGTTATATTTATTGTATGCCCCTTGAGTTAAACAATTTATTTCATATGATATTTCTTTTGATAATATGTTACTCTCTTTCTTTCTTTCTTTCTTTCTTTCTTTCTTTCTTTCTCCCCAAGTAGAGTCCCTTCTTTTTAATCGACATGTATTCTTACCTGTTCCTTTCTTTTTTCTTTGTCTGGGTTTCATACGTGAATTTCCGTATATCCCCATTTCTTCACTGCTTTGATTCCTAGCGAATCTTCCTGTTTTTCTCTCTTCTCTGTCTTTCTTCGGACGGTTGTAGGAATCTATTATTTTGGTTTTGGCTTTGGTTCGAAAATATCTAGGAAATAATTTGGTCTACCTGCAGTATGGGTTTTATACGCTTTAATATTTCTATATCCAGGCTTTTCGATTACTGACTGTCTCGTCTCCCATCTTTTAACCCAAAGTGTGGTCGGGCTGGGCCGGACACGTCCAAACTCTACCGATTCCGAAGATGGACTTCCTGTGAGTGAATCTCTAAAGGGATCTGTACATATTGAAAGTAAATGCAAGGATTCCTTAAAATACTCTCAAGTAAATTACGATATTTGGTCACACTCCCAAAAAACTCCTAAAAACAACAATCCACACTGCAGCTCAAAGGAACCACCCAAAGAACCTATTCGGTAATGTTCTGATAATATTCTAAGGAGTCACGCCCAGACATTCACCTGGCTTACACGCTAACTTTTCTTTACTCCATATAGATATTTGAGTCACTTTTAAGGAATGTTAAGCATCTACCTGGCCCATGTGACAGTTTGTTTTCTTTTCATCTCTCCGTGTTCTGTTCCTTAACCCGAATAAAAAAAGATCCCTTGCCAAAATGTATCACTTGTTGGGAAAAATGAAATATCGCAAAATAAATTTATGTAAAAATCAGTGTTTCTAAAATCTCACACCACCCAAAATTTACTCACACTAATCAGTGCAAACTATTACCGTTTACATTTTTAAACGCCTCCTCTATTTGAAAACGGTATAGCAAATGTTTCTGTTTACTATATTCATGCAAAAGAAGAGTGTCTCAATGTGCAGGCATTGCTATATTTGACAATACTAGAGACATCTTTATAATCATGAGAGCTGATGTCTCACGAGACGCAGGAAATGAAAAATATTAGCATTGTCAGAGAAAAGACAATGGAGGAGAGTAATTATTTGGATGACTGCAAGAAAAAAAGACTTGACGCTGTGTTTCGGTAAAGAGTTAACAGATGCGAATACCCCTGGGGATCGCACGGATGACTACTGAAAAGGTATTGCCAATAATAATTGGCAAGTATAATAATGATGAGATGCTAACAGCTTTATGTTTCGAACATCAAATAATAGCGTAATATTAAAATTTAAAGATATATAATTGTGCTTTTTAATGAATTAGTTTATATATAATAATAACATATAATAATAAAATATAAAGATGATGATTATGCTAATGATGGTCGTGTTGATCTCGACGATGATGAAAAATCTGATCTATACAATGTATGATGCTGTACATGATTATATAAATCGTAGTCATGACATTTCGCAAATTGATTAGAATAGAGATTCGTAGAAGAATGAAACAATATAGTCTATATCCCTGTTGTGGTAGATGGTAATAGCGAATGCTAAAGAAAACAGGTAGGGTATGCAGTGAAACGTTCAAAAGAAAGCAGAAAGCGGCAAATGTTTCAAGGGAAACGGATCTAGTGAGAATTAGAGCGAACGAGAAAGAGAGAAGAAGAAAATGGTACAGAAACGAAGACAGATGAGAAAGAGAAGAAGGAGGAAGAGAAGGGGATAATCGAGCAGAATGAGAAGGAGGATGAGAAGAAGAAGCCACGAGTGAATGGTAAAATGAAAGTGCCAATTATATGCGACAACCATTTCCTTGTTTCAGGTGTCTTTTTGGGGTTTTGCTATTGTTGATTGAAAAGGTGTTTCTTTGCTGTTATGATGTCTTCAGTAAACATATAAGCATAGTTATAAATCAGCTATCCGATCGTTCCTGCGGATTTTTGTCATGTTTTCCTTCTTTCAGACAATAATAGCCTACTAATAAAACAAGAAACAGCTTTAAAAACAGAGTTTGGATAGATTTCCAGCTTAATTTCGCGTTGAAGATAATAACTACATGTACGATATAGAATAAACATGGAAAAGCAGGAAAAGCAGAAGAAAAAGAAGACGTGAGAAAAATAATAAAGTGTACAAATGATATTAATATAACAAAACTAAAAATAATAAAAATGGTAGTCAAACAATATAATGTTCTCTGACATCTGCCGTTTTTCAACCTATTACATAATAGCATACATTACAGCTAAAACATATATACTGATCATAAAAGGAACTCACAATCAAGAAATATGCAATGATATTGATGCACAAGGGAAACCAAGAAGCAACAGAAGGAATTCGATACCCACCAAAAGAAATGATCAGGACATTGAATGGAAAAGAAAACTACAAATGTCTTGGAATATTGGAAGCACATTTAATTAAATAATAGAATAAAACGAAAGAAAAAGTAAAGAATGAACCTGCACCTAAGAAGACCATGAATAGACAGGCAGTATCCATAGTAAGATATTTGGGGCTCTTCCTAAACTGGACAGGATAAGAACTGATAACTTTGGATCGAAAAAGAACGAAAGACTTAATGACGCTGCATCACGACTTATACACCAAAGATGACATCGTTGGACATGAGAACAGAAAAGACGAATTGAATTGTGTCGATTCGGCTATCAGAGGAATTGCGATTTACTCGCGACAAAGTAAAGAGAGAATTACGACTGTCAGAAACTACAACAAAACTGACAAAATGACAAATGTTTGATCAGAAAATCCAAAATCAAAATAGGAAGAAAAATATCTCCTTGGAGATGTTATGATAAAAACAAAAAATAACTCAGAGTAAAAGACACGATAAGTGTAGCACATAGCCCATTTGAATGCGATACGGAATTATTGTTTAATAGCTGCACAGAACAGAGTAGTACCGGTGATTAGCTAGGATCATACAATGCAGAATAATGGTGCATAGACAAACTAGAAACTGCCCTAAAGAATGGAGTAGTTAAATATTATATGACTTCAGAATCCAAATGGATCATATAATTCAAGCCAATTAACCAATCCGGTCAAGAAAGCCAGATCTAGTCATCGTACGAAAAGAAAGGAAGATCTGTCAGATAGATGATGTAACAGTTCCAGCAAAACACCGGGTAAAATTTAAAGAAAATGAAAAGCTAAAACAGCAGATCTGGGTAGTCACTCAACAGATACCGCCATGTGACCAACGTTTTTGGCAGCATGCCCTGTTGGGGGTGATCAATTAAAGAAATTGAAAAAAGAATTTTCAAAAACCAAGCGTGAATGCTGACGGGCACACACTAAGGGATCAATTTAGCATAAACTTACATTTCAAATTGAGTCCCCCACTAAAAGTCTATTAGTGGGGGGATCTAAAAAACAAAAAAAGACATAATAAGGTTGAGATTTTAAGCCATCTAGCTCCATTGGTGCGGCCTGTACACGTGATACATAGACAGCCAGACAGACAGACTAACCTAAAAATTGAAGAAACCTATGTTGACAGTTTTGGTTTCTAATACCTGGACCTTGCTAGAGAACTGCAAAAATTGTAGAATATGAAGGAGGCGATTGGAAATATTCCGAATCTCCTTGCATAAAAATGAGATTTGGAAATCAGAGAATGAATTCCGACAACAGCATTGATTAAATAAGCAACGATACTGGGGCGAATTATGAAGTATAAAGGCAACTTGCTACCACTTGATCTCAATTGACCGTCACCAGATATTAGATAGCTAGATAAGTATGTTGATCTTGCCAGATAGCTGAAAGATATAGAACCAAAGTGTGGTCGAACCCCTGGGAAAGAAGTGGTTGGAGGAACTGGACATCCGGGGATGAAATGAGACCAACCAGCCGTTAACACTACTGAATACGAAGAGCACTAAAGTATTGAGAAAACCTGCTGTAACTTGATCTCCAGTGAAAGCCATCAGGCACTATTAATGCGAAAACTAGTGTAAGTACACATAATAACATTAACACTACTGCACAAAGATAAGAGTAAATGAAGAAGAAAGTTTAAGCAAAGGTCGACATTTGCTATAACATGTCTCCTTTCTATTTTGTATTTAAAGTCCGAACGACCTGAAGCCCCAACAAACACAAGCCAAATAAGAGAGAAATAAAAAATATAAAAAAAACAGGTAAAACAAAGATAATAAACGCGGGGAGGACAACGAAACCCCAGAAGAGAAAATGGCGAACAATAAAAGAAGCGAAAAGAAAAGATGTGACAACAATGACTGCAGGGCAATGAGCGACACTAGAGTGCTTCGTATCGATTATCATAAGCACAAGAAACTACACCCGCAGGCCAAGTGACTGAACTGTAAACAGATATGATGGAAATGCATCGACTTTAGACAGAATAACCGAAATAAATTCAATTACTGATGCAATTTTAAAATTAAATTTGTGGAAGATATTTATTACTAATGGCTAACATTAAAATTCATTGTCAACGGTTTCTATTCGGTGCAAAGTAGGTAATCAATGGGGAAAAGAAAATGCTTTTAAAAAAGAGTAGATAAACAGCATTACGTTGTCTATGTTAGCATACGAAACAGAGAGCATGGCTCAATTCTCGCAGCATTTGTCTTAAGTTTATACTTCAAACCCAATAACGATATCGATTTGCTTACAGTTGTGATAAGGATGGGAACATATAGTATATCAGTAATTTTGTAGCCTAACGATACAAATGCATTGATTTTACTCAACAAATATTTTTTTACTGATACTATTGTTCGGACTGAGATCCTCATCTTGGTTGTCATTTCCACAACGTTTCGGCCGATGTACTCTCCGGCCTTCTTCAGGTGTCAAGTTTTGTCGGTAACTTACCGGAACTATTGAACTGAACCCTTTCAATAGTTCCGGTAAGTTACCGACAAAACTTGACACCTGAAGAAGGCCGGAGAGTACATCGGCCGAAACGTTGTGGAAATGACAACCAAGATGAGGATCTCAGTCCGAACAATAGTATCAGTAATACTAACACCTCATCTCAGAAATACCGAACTCAAATATTTTTTTCCAACGTAAACTCCTTTCTTAATCCAGTGGTAAATATTAATCACGTTAATTGAACATCATGGAGTGAATATTTCGGATCAGAATTCAGGTAAAAACTCCGTATCAGGATACGCTGATATAAGAGAAGATGTAAGCGAATAATATTGTTTCTAAGGTCATAGGTATGACCACCAATGAAAAGTAAAACATAGTCTAACACATTTTGGGGTCATAGGACGTCTGGCTTACAAAAGGCAACACCTGTTCTTAACGCATAGCCGAAGACGTGCCCCATTTGCAGAACTGAAGCGTGGAACAATGGTCTAAAGTGATACAAAGAGATTAGATTTTAGTCTAATGGTCTGAGATAAATTACACACTGCATTAGAGGGGTGTTACCTCTACGTTTTGCACAATGTGCGCCAAATACCTAGAATAATGTAGTAATTAATAATCATATTTATACTTATAATATCATATTTATATTCATAACTATGACTGCTGACTACTGAAAATTGTATTGGCAACTTGCTTTTATAATAATGATGAGATGCTAGCAGTGTTAAGTTTCGAACATATATAGCGTAATATTAAAATGAGTTACAGTTTTATCATTTGTGAGAGATAGGCTGTGCCAAAACTATCTGGAAATAATGTCAGGTCTACATTTGCACAATCATTCATTGTGCACATACTTTTGTCACGAAAGTGTGCACAACATAAGCTTTCGGCACACATTCACCACTAAACATTTGAGAGAGCATTTGCAGGGAGTGCTATAGTGTGGATTCGTATGTCTTGGAATGGTTTCGGTCCATTTTATCGAATTAAGGGAATTATCGAGAGTATTTCCTTTCTGGATTCTGCATCCTAGATCCGATCGAGCCTGTGTATGTGCACGTGTGGGCTTTTCCTAGCTTTTGTTAATGCATCTTATTTCTGGTAGTATAAACGATGCATTTGAAAAGTGCATTTCAGTGCGTGATTAGCTCGTCATCTTCTCGTGTGCACTTCCACTGGAAGCCAGTCGAGAAGTGCATGCGTGCACAATTTCATTTCTCTTGAAGTCAGTGAAATACGCCCGTTTCGTTTTGTTTTCTGGGGTTATTTTCATGGGCTAGCTTTTTTTTTTATTTTTAGCTCGCATCATTGTTCATGCATTAAAACTCTCGTGCACACATAGATAGGAGTTGTCGTTTATTCCTGTCTCTGAACATGTGCATCTTCTTTTTTACCATCGTAGGAGATATTTATTTCATATGTTCAGTAAGGCGTACCGGAAGATAGAGCAGCATAGCTAATCGCATGCTAACCCCAAATAAGCTCACCCTCGTCTCTTTCTTTTTTCTTTCCCTATGCTGCCAACTCTTTCGCTCTCTTGTTCCCTTTTTCTCTTAGTCAAAATTAACCCTTTTCTCTCTTTCGCAAACTGGGGTTCTCTTTCATTCACTTTCTGAATATCAGCCTGTTCTTTTTTCTCTATTCTCTCTTTTCGCTTTCCGTGTTCTCTCTATAATTCTCATTATTTATTTCCCACTCTTTTAGAATGTATCTCCATGCTTGTCTCTTTTCTCTCTGTGCGTTTACAATCTTTCTCTTTCTGTCAGTCAATATTGATCTTCTTTCTTTAGACGAATAGGTTTTTCCTTTCCGCTCTTTCTTAATTTCATTCCGTGCTTTTCTCTCAGTGTAGGGGTACGACAAAAGGGTAGGGAGTGAAATATAAAGATAACACTGAGGGAGAACGGCTGAAATCGGCCGTCGAGGAAAGAAGTAAGGCGAGAAAGTAAATGAGGTGGAATTGAACTAGCTTTCGAGTGTCTTTGAGTGGAAGATTTAGTCAAGTGCCGGGATGGTCACTTCAGACAATTCCCATGCGTTTTTCAGATACTACAGTACTTTAGATTTTCATCCCTAGGTATAACGTTAGCAAAGTAACGAGTATTTTACACGTATTTTTTATTTGGAGTGATTATGGGAATTTTCTGAGTGTCTTTTCGTTTTTAACTCTGACAATACTATAATGTTACGTCTGTGTCAATTTACATTACTAAGAAAGAAGAGACACTAAAAAACTCATTAAATGAGAAGCAGATTGATGGAGCCTATTTTGCTAGTCCTCTAAAGCGTCAATTCTATCAATAAAATAAACAATAGTGGTAATTTTCTTTGTGCTTCTATTTCTTCAACAAACACATTTCACCAATTCATAAATGCACAGTTTCACAGTTAAGGGATCATCAGTATATTCAACGGTTAGATCTTCTTTACCTAACGTATATGCCAGACTATAGTAGTTAACATAGACTAGTATCTCCATCTGTGTTGCTTTTGCTTGTTAATTCACAAACTTCAAATTAATATGTTATTATGTGAATAAATGTGTGTGTGCGTGCGTGTGTGCGTATGTATGTGTGTGTGTGTATGTGTGAAATTAAATTTACTAACCATACATATGATGAGATAGAAACCCAGGGATTTTACAAACATATGTATATTATATAGAGTTCTGGGAGTTTAATACATTTTGCATTATGGATCGTACAGTGGACTATGGGGTGAAAACAATTGCGGTGCATAGGTTTTTCTTTCGGGGAGGACATTCCAGGTGGGGTTGCTCACGTGAGCAAATACCTGGGGAGTCGGTCATACATGTGTCTGATGGTTATCCTAGAATTTGACCTGGAGATGAATTGGATGGGTATTGGCTTGGCTGAGATGCGACCGGCTTTGACCGGGGGTTTGGAGTGGTTATATTTGTTCGGTTCAGTTGGAAGACGGGCACGATTGGAGGCACACGCGTCAACCACCCGTTCATGGAGGGCAGGGCATCTTAGATAATAAGTAACTGGCATTGTAGAGAAAACAATTGTCGCATTGGTTCAATGCAAAAAGGTCCAGTGCAAAACGGGCCAATTTATACATATATACACACAAGCTACATACTCATATGTACAGGTTCACACACACACACACACACACACATGCCACAGAGACAAACGGATACACACATACTATGGTCCAAACAACAAGAGCCAATGCAAAAAGGGCCAATTCAATTTAGAGGTCGAGCACTCTAGTAGTAGGGAATAGATATTTACACTTAGCTCTTCGGAGAAACTCGAATTGAGCACTCTCGTTAATAGATTAAGACATATAAGTTCATATAGATTAAAATTTCCTACTAATTCGCCGCGGTGACTTAGAGCATTGGTAAGAAGTCGGACGTCTGGCCCAGAGGTCCGGTTTCAATCCTGGCCCGCGGCCAGGTATTTATAGTCAGTAGCCACACTGATGAGTCGTAAGAAACAGCGCTGTATGTGGATTTGACAATATATATATATATATATGTGTGTGTGTGTGTGTGTGTGTGTGTGTGTGTGTGTGTCCTGCTGCTGGGACGTTTCAAGTCACATCTCCTCCCTTGGCTTGTCGGGTCAGACTGGGTTTGTCCCTGCTTGCTATAAGTATGTGGTGGGGCTGGGAAGTGTCTCGAATTATTTGATAATGTTCGGCCGTTATCTTGTCTTATTGCCCTCGGAATTTGGTATTTATATACATACACTTGTGTAGGGGGAATATTTCAATTTCATAGTCTTTGCTTGCTGAATAAATGTGGTCTATTTAATGATGGTTTGTATCTATGAATTAGATTTTGTTGTTTAGCTGCAAAGCCTGCCCCACAAATAAATTAAGCAACCTAACAGACATACAACCCTTCCTAGAAAAAGTAAAATGCTTTGTCAGGGACGACATGGAGTTTCTAAACTTCATACCCAACCAAACTGATCCTGAAACACTTTTAACAACACTCGATGTTACCAGCCTTTACAGCAATATACCCCACGAACTAGGTAAGCAGGTCATCTCATACTGGATTAAAAAAACATCCCGACATACTACACCCAAGATTTAACGAAGGATTCCTCATTGATAGCATAGACTTAATCCTAAGAAATAACACATTTCAATTTAATAATAATAATAACTACATTCAAATTGTGGGAACTGCGATGGGAAAACCCTCACTTTAGCAGACCTAGAAGAAACTTTATATGAAAACATTGAACTAGAATACGGTAGCGAAATGAAAAATAACTTACATAAAATCGTGGAAGAGATACTTAGATGATTGTTTTATCTTCTGGAAATGTTCATGGGTCAGTATCAATGATATCTTCTTCATGCTACAAAACTTACGCACAAATATAAAGTTTACCGTAGAACATAGCTTTAAAGAAATTCCCTTCTCGGACATCGTAATTGGAAATGAAAATGGTAAAATCATTACAGACGTTTACCGCAAACCTACGGACACACAGCAATATCTTCTCTTCAAAAGCCATCACCCAGAAAACTGTGTAAAATCCATCCCTTACTCCTTAGCACATAGAATTGCACCATTGTCACTGACAAAGATTTACAAAGAATCCGCTTAGAAGAACTTCGTCAAACCTTATGCAAGAGATGGCATCCCGTATCTTTAGTAAACAAGGGGATAGAACTAGCCGAACAAATCCCACTAGCAGTATTAAGGAACCCCATAAAACAAAACAGAGACCAAAACCTAGCATGCGTATCTACTCACAACATACTCATCCTTGAACTATTCTCCGTAATACATCAAAACCTAAATCAGCTCAAGAGATATAATAAAATGAAAAAAACTACTTAATGAAACAAAACTAATCAAAAGCAAACGTCAACCTAAACATTTGAAACAAATTCTAACATCGGCCCAATTTGGAGATAATATCTTAGAAGGGGCCTCAAAATGCAATAAGACAGGTGGTATATATAATATACTAATTGAAGGAAAATCCTACTCATTCATAAACACAAACCCTATCGAAATAAAAATGAAACTAGCATGCAATTCAAAACAGTTACCTATGTGATTGTATGCACTGCAAAGAAAACTATATAGGTTGGACGCAAGCGCTGAACAACAGGGCAGCACTTCACAAGAGCAATATTAAAAATCCTGACACCTGCATGTTTCCAAACATATTTTCCAATACAAAAGTGGACACTTCAAAATAATGCCGATTTATCAAACAGATAATTACACAACCCTTGCAGCAAAAGAACAACATATAATTCATAGATACAAACCATCATTAAACTGACCATAAGAAAAACACATTTATTCAGCAACCAAAAACTATGAAATTGAAATATTCCCCCGACACCACTGTATGTATATAAATACCAAAGTCCGAGGGCAATAAAACAGGATAACGGCCGAACAGTATCAAAGAATTCAAGTTGTAGCAAGCAGGGAAAAACCCTCAACAAACCAAAAAACGGACTCTAAAATCAAACTTTAAAAACAAAATAATTAACTTAAGAGCTAAGATGTAAATATATAT
>VCCN01001361.1:4185043-4196235 GCA_006491835.1 Architeuthis dux | reverse complement strand
TTGAAAACAGATGTCTATTAATACAATAGAATTGTGACGCATACTTGTAAGCACTTACTATATATATATATTTGGATACTCAGACGGACTCTACTTTTAAATTTACACTCTCTCATGTTTTAGTATCGCTTTTTCATACTTATTAGTTTTATTTTATCTCCCCTGTACCATTTCATAAACTAGTTGATAATTATAATCGTTACGGTTTGGCTAGTTATTTTTATAGTGTTATTTTAAATTTCCAATATCTTTAATTATGTTAGTGATAATTTTAATTTGTATTTTATTTGTTTTTTTGTAGTTTAGTTATTGTTTTGATTTTGTTGTTATTAATCCAGTCGTTGTGTTTTGTTGTAGTTTTTGTGTCCTGTATTTTCATACTAGTTCGTGTCCTTTTTTAAATTATATTATTTGTAATTTTTCTTCTAAACATAATAAGCATGTTTGGGTGTTGTTTTGCATGTTGGTATTGTGTTTAAAAAGTCCCATGTTATCATGGGCGTTTTATTTTATTTCTTATATTCCATATATATTTGGACAGGGATGTGTCGTTTTGATATTTTTCGTTGTTGAATGTTTGTTTGTGGTTGCTAAATCTGAACTTTAAAAACTTGTGTTCGAAGCTACTATACAGAATTTGGTGTTGTTTGAGATTACATTGCATTGTGTGCCTTTGTTTTGTTTTGTAGGTCATTCCTTGGGGTTTCTACAGTTGCATTTTATTTTGTTGTTATTCTTGTTTTGTCTGTTCAGGATTATTCTGTTGATTTTTTAAAAATACTTTAGTTATGTTGTCTGTGCATGCCTGTTCTATCTATTAGATTACTGGAGCTCTCTTTTTAAAGTGCATTCATATATACATATATATATATATATGTGTGTGTGTGTGTGTGTGTGTGTGTGTGTTTGTATGTATGTGTATACAAACCTAAAACAAGCATTCATAATATTTGTGTGTCAGCTATGTTTAGATTTATGTAGATGTACATGAATATTTACATATATAAATGGAGTCGTAACATGTACTAGCACGGGTAACAGAATCGGCGAACTTCGAATATCGAATGAGCAACCTCATTCGATATTCGAAGTTTGCCGATTCTGTTACTAGGGCTTTTGAGAACATCATGAATTCACTTCTCCTTTCGCTCCTTCCCATTGTCATATATCTCGGCATAATCTGTTCGTCACTGGCATGCCGCAGTGGTATACGAAGAAGAAAGTGGATGAGTCTCAAATGGCAATGTGCTGGTAATGTTGCAAGAATGTCAGACAACCGCTGGGCCTCACGACCCACAGCGTGGATCCCCAGAGATCACATGGGAAACTGTGACCGGCAAAACATAAGATGGTGAGATGAACTAGACAAGTTCAGAATGTATTGGCTCGGCTAATCCAACGATAGAGAGGTCTGGCGAATTTTGGTCACGATCTGTGTCCAGCGACGGACGATAAGGGACTGATGATGATGATGATGATGAGCAATTGGGCAAACAATTATTTCATAACTACCAACCTGCTCAAACGTAAGAAGCACATTTGCTGTTACCTACCTTGTCAACCATGACAGGCGCCAAGAAAGTACATACAAACATATATACAAACAAACACACATACAGATAAACATGACATTATACATGCGTAAATGCTACAGCAGTATAAATACTAAAATTAGAACCATACCTACATACATCATAAGTATATATATATAGATGTGTGTGTGTGTGCCTGCATGTGTGTTTATGTGTGTGCATATATGTATATATATGTATATGTGTGTGTGCGTGTGTATATATACGTGGTGTGTGTATGTATGTGTGTATTTTTACATGTCATATGTAGTTGGACACTTTTGTTTTCACCATGATTGCTTTTAATCTCTTTCCTATATTGGGTAAATCCAACGAAGTCCAGCCAGCCCAAGGGAATGTGACTCAACGTCGAGAGTCGTGCTGGCCGCTCACGAGTCTACAAAAGTCATACCCCGCCCATAATTTTCTCATGAGAAACACACACTCACGAGTTTTGATTCAATAAGTCTCTGTGTTCGGCGCTCTAAGGGAACGGTTTTTTCATGCTGATCAGATGGATTTGACGTTATTGCACACAGAAAAATGAAACGTACAAATCACTTGAGACAGCGATGTTTTTTGTTTCGTTTTAACCGTAGTTCTTATTATATCCCATACTTCAGCCAATGTACACCTACATATCTTTCTATCTATCTATCTATCTATTTATTTACAGCATTTCCGTGACCCCGGAACTTATTTAATGCAATTTTGAAATGTAATTATACTTGTTTCCATAGGAAATAAACTCTTCCTTATGAACAGGAAAGTATTTAAAGAATCCATCTCATTCAAAATAACATAGAACAAAACAAGGCCGTAGATGTATTAGTTTGATGCAAAGGTTTACTGCATTTTTTATCAAATATTCTATTCATATAAATTCATAGCCTCATAATTCAGCTTCCAATGCCTTTTCCCTGATTTTATGCCATTACGCATTTTATTAGGTAAATTGTGCATTCCATTATAAAAAAAAACAATTTTTAACAAAACGATTACACTTTTGATTCGGTGTATTCTTCAAAATGTTTTCCCATATCTTGAATTTGTAAAGAAAACAGATCAGACAACGTTGCATGGAGCGAAACAAGTGATAGCACCTAGGCTACAAGTCTGTATCACATATGACAACACTTCCTATGTCAGCTATATGATCGTTTGCTGCATTGTATTTGAAACTTAATCGACTCGTGGATTTGCTGCATAACTATCCTGCTCAGAAAAAGATATCTTTTCTCTTCGAATGTATCATTCAAACAAGCCAATTTCTCATTGTAACCATGCATATTAATACTTTGTCTAGATTGCAGTTATGTGTAATTTTAGAGTTCCTACGAATCTCACCTAAAAAAGGTATAACAGTTTCCTCAGTTGAACCACAAATCGTTTTCATTTTCGATTATCGTGAAAAATCCATTTTACATGTTCAGTGATTTTCTTGTACAAAAATGACTTTTCCGTTTCAAGCAAGATACATGATTGAACACATCACCGATATGTAACACATTTTCCAAACTTCCTAAACGTTCCTAAGGCTTGTGAACTAGTGTTGACTGGTTTCACAAACAATAAAGAGCTGGATAAAATGTAAAGACACTTCTATGATTTCCCTACTAACATTATTCAAAAGATGGCTCTGGGAACTTTTGCATCAACCTAAAAACGCCTCTTGTGCACTAGAAGACTATAAAATAAATGAACCGCATTTTATGAGTTCCTATACCAAATTATATTCGCGTACTGATCAAGATTAGAGTCATCAATCAATGGATGTGTTTGATACAAAAGAAACCCGTCTCGTGTTTGTTAATGTTATCTTTCTCTTTGCACTGTGTAAATATTACAAATACAGATTGAAAAAATCACGAATCTAAAAGCAGACTTTTATTGTTTACTATTCAGACATTTTCATTAATCGTAATGATATGTCTGAACATTATATCTTACATGTATAATGCACTGTGTCTGTTTCTTCTTAGATATAAGCTCCATTTATAGGCCAAAAATAAAAACCTGTGCCAATTAATAATTATATATGTATATCTGAGTGTGTACATTTATATTTATTACCGTGTATATACACACACACACATACATACACACATATATATAGAGAGAGTGTAAATGTAGATACAATATTTTGTATCCACTTTCATCTTCTACTTCTCACAAAATCATTATTTAAATGTGGTCTATTATTTCTTCTATTCCTTCTGTCTCTTTCCTTTCAGCGATTCTCCCAATTTTAGCCGTTTCTTTTTTCATTTTATTGTTTTACGCCATAGTCCTTTTCCTTTGGTAAAGATATCGTTTTCATTTATAATATCTTACGTTTTTTAAATACTACTTAGTTTTTTAGCTTTTGGTACGTAATTATTCGATCAGCGGTGCTGAGCAACGTGCTATACTAGACCGGGACTCTCTGACCAACTGAGAACTGTAAATACCGGAGAAAAGGAAAAGGATAACTGCCATCTCTTGTTTGTTAAAATTTGGAGCAGCCTTTGATGTGAACTGAACTCAACAAATAATACCCTTGAATGAAACTTAGTTTCTTTGCTGCCATTATCAACCGCCATTTTATTGGCGAGCGTTCAGAGCAAACAAGAGCAAGGAAAACGATAATTCCCAGCACCTGCGTCGACATATTTATGGGACTGATAAAGATGGCGCCACTATAATGGAGAAACCTAATAGCAAAATTCCGTTGCATCAATTGAACACGTACGAAGTAAACAAACAAATGGGCGAACAAAAATAAAATAATAAACGGTAATATGAATACTATAAGGAAACTTATTTCGGGCAAGGAAGCCAATTGTTCTTTAACCTATCACTGTCAATTTGGACAAAGTAGGAGCAAACTGCTCGACAGTTATGATTATTTTACTATATCTGCGCCTCCGTCCGTATAAGTCTGTCACACGTACTCTCACAAAGGAAGTTAAAATATTTGTTTACTGCCATAGGAGAAAACTAAAGGGAAACCGGGTATATTTTATGATTAATGCATGTTTAATCTTATGGGGAAGGCATGACTCCATCTCTTCTGCTATGTGTAAAATAGCATGGCAGATTGGGCTCTCCAGCCATGGGGAGGCAACCAGTTCATGAGAAGGACAACTCTGATTTAAAACCAGAGAGTGGACGGTTGGATGCCCAATTTTACGTTCCTCTGGCAGCTTTTCCAGCCAAGCTGATATCAAACGTATCGCTCTCTGCTTCTCTTTAAACTACATCAGCCAGGCCGATAGGGGGATTCTGACGACTGGACATCCCATCATGTCCATACACTTCGCTCAGGCATCCGCCCTGGTGGGGACACTCCAATGTGGTCCATTGTCTGCAGAGGCAAAACAAAGTCCATTAATCTTCAAGATATTTTGCCATGTCCATACGCTTCCCTGTCCATTTAGAAGAGAACAGCTTACATCTAATCTGAATTATTTAACACACATAAATAGAATTCACTTTGGAAAGTATTCTCTATGTGTGATGGGATTCACAGAGAATTAATTACACCGAATTACTGGAGTCAGGGCGAGGTCATACTGTGCAAGGGTACAGTGAGTAATTGGCTTGTTTGAATGAGACATTCGTAGAAAAAATTGGATTTTGCTGCATGAAAACAGACGTACAAATGCTGAGGTGGGAAGTTCTTCCGCATGCACCGTATGTGTGTATAGCCTTAGATAATAATGACTTTAATCTTTTATATCTATATGTGTGATAGTATGTGACTCTGTTCGCCTTCTCCTACCAAACGGTGCATCCCATCCGGCGATAATGATTCAAGGTAGCCCTAAAATGTGCAGGATTAGAGCGTGCAAAATAATTCCGGGATTATTTGTAACTTTTTAAGGATTTCTGCGGTGGGTGGTTCTATTTACTACATGACTATAATGTTGAACTTGACCCCCAGTTTGTCTCAGCCAAGTGAAAACGCCAGTGATGTCATGAATATGTCAGTTTAGAACAAATATTCTGTCCACTTTTATTATTGGGAAGATTTTATTTTTACATGACTTCATATTCTGACCACACACATTTTGTTTCCACTTTTAGCGGTCAAAATCGAGGGGATGATTTATATTTCATTTTTCGGGGTTAAAATCGCTGGGTAAATTTGGTTTTAACTTTTAGGGGTCGACATCGAGGGAGAATTTTATTTTTCAGTTTTCGGGGCCAAAATCGAAAGGAAACATTTTTTTTTCATTTTTCAGAATCGAGTGGAAATATGTTTGTCTTTTATGGGTCAGAATCGAAAGGGAAATTTTCCTTTTCACTTTTAGAAGTCAAAATTGAAGTAGAATTCTTTTGTCACTTTTAGGGGTCAAAATCGTGAGAGACATTTTTTTTCTCTTTTAGGGGTGGAAATCGAGAGCGAACTTTAATTTTCATCTTTAGAGGTCAACATCAAGTGGGAAGCTTTTTTTGCATTGCATCGGGGGATAATTGTTTTTTCACCTTCAGGCGTAAAATTCGAAGGGAATGTTTTTTTCACTTTTAGGAATCAAAAGCAAAGGGAACTCTTCTATTCAGGGATCAAGAGTGTGGGGGACCTTTACCGTTGTTTTTTTGTTTTGGTTTTTAGTAGTCTAAAGCAAGTAGAAACACTATTATTATATTTGCAGCTATTTCCCCACCGGGCCACGAGGGTATTATTGATAGTATTATATAAAGAAATGTGAATAGTCGATCATATTTTATTTATAACTATTCCAACGAATTATCAGCAAGAGGTTACTGGACAATATGTTGACAATTGTAACAAAAATATGTTGTGAAATTTAGAAGGTTAGGGAAATTATAGAAGTGTTTTTTTTTCATGTTTACTCAGGATCTGAAATACATTGTATTACAAGTCTTAGAAAATTCAAAACTTAAAACGTGGGTTCCATGCACTTATGAAATGAACATCGGTCAGTGTTTAACACCCCTCTGAGTTCGACACAGAACAAAATCCGTTTGTCTCTGGCAATGAAACACTGATTCATTACGAGAATCGAAAAAGATGAAAATCGCAGCTAGATCCAGGCAGCCTCAAGCATAGCAACCTAAATAGAATTCACTTTGGAAATTATTCTCTATGTCAGATGGGATTCACATAGAATTAATTACTCAGAGTTACTGGAATCAGGGCGGGGTCATACTGTGCAATGGTACAGTGAGCAATTGGCTTGTTTGAATGAGACATTAGTAGAGAAAAGGAGTTTCTGCTGCATAAAACACACGTACAAATGCGATGTAGCAAACGATCATAGAGCTGGGGTAGGAAGTTCTTCCACATGCACCGTACGCTCTAGACTCATTACCTTCAGGCCATTACTCGTTTCACCCCATGCAACATTCCGTGTCTGATCAGCGATTGCAAATATTTTAAGGTATCGAACAATTTCCCGAAGGATTCATTGAATCAAAAGCGGAACCGTTTTATTTTCTGATGGAATACACAATATATCTGAATGATTGCATAATGTCATAGAAAGCCAGGGAAAATACGTTGATGATTTAATTATAATGTTACGAATTTATATGGAAAAAAACAACAACAAATGTTGGACTCTTTTCAATCAATCTAATATAATTGTTATGAAAAACCTTTAAAGCATATGTATACAAAGGAAAAGGTTAATAAGGGAAAAGCTCTGATAGATATTAAGAGTCATGATTGCTTTCAGAATAATTAAAAATCTTTCCTGTTAATACACATCCTGATCGCAAAACATTATACGAATCACCATCATCGATTTTCTCTGTGTTCTCAAACGCACTCATGCCAGTGTTTTTTTTTTAATATATCTAGAATAATATCATTGCCAAGAAAAGACACAATAAATTATATAAATGAATATCTTAGTGTCGCCTCCACAGACACCATCTCGTATTAAGAAAATACAATTACATTTTTTCTGGGAATATTTAATACACTTGAGAATGCACACGTTTGGTTCAGATAGTTATGAACAGACGGAGAGTGTGTGTGAGGGAGAGAGAGAGAGAGTGAGTGAGTGAGTGAGAGAGAGAGATTTGAAAACACTGGAATAGATTGATGGGTATAAGCGGACTAAGATAGATATTAGCAAACATGGATATTAATAGGCTGAGACAATCGGATATAAACGTATGTAGCTAGATACGAATAATGAATGAATGAATGCATGAATGGCTTGGCTTCGAGAGCGAAGATTTTGGGGATGGCCCTCCACAGCGTTTGGTCCAATGACGGTGGGACCAACGTGAGGAGTAAACCTCCAGTCTGAGCAGTGTAGTTTTAAGGCGAAGTGCGACTTCCCCAGGGTCGACCACTTTAAATTGAGGGTTTGCATCTTATGGGCCATCGGAGTGGCGCCGATAGGAGCAGGGCCCATGGGTCGTAGGTTTGGCGAGCTAGCTACGGGGGTCTGTCGCCCCCTTGTGGTTAGACAGATCATGAGCATCCCGTAGTTCGTAGGAGCCTGAGCTGGCTGTAGGGTTCTACCGACCCTGTGGGGGGATCAGGACGGGGCGGCTGCCTGTAACGTATACCACAGATTGTCATGATAGTGCGGCTGTCTGCAAACATGTGAACAGGTCCTCATGATAGTATGGTACAGGCCCTGGTTCCCTCCTACATGAGCAGATGTATGTTTTGGGGTTCTGCTGACCCCGTCAGAGCAGTGACCCGACGGTATAGCAGCCTGAGCAGAAGATACATACATACATACATACATAGTCATTAATTTAATCGTTAGTTTATCACACACAAGCACGCTCACACACGCACTCATCCACACAAATACGAACAAAGTGAGATTGAACTGTTGATATGAACAGGTTGCGATAAGATATGAACAGACTGAAACAGGTAGAGAGCTGGATAATATGAAGTAAATAAGACAGAAGAACAGATAAGATAGCTAGATATTAATACATCCGAATAGACGAATAGACAATGCAAACGTTATATTACATTAATAACTGTATCAATGCAAATATTTCACTGTTCTCTACCAAATTATAGGTTATATATATTTTGTCTTAGTCTGTATATCGCAGTCAACCATATTTTGACAAATATCATTGTTTCAGGAAAAGATCATGGAGAAATTATGCGATAATCTAGGAGTTGTACGTGTTGCAAATCAGCAACAAACGTTCAATGAAATGCTAATGTTCGACGTGTCACATGAAAGCAACGCAGAATATATATATATATATATCGGCGTCAGTATTGTTCGATTTTATTAGCCCAACAAGACCGATGATTGGAGCGCTAATATCACGAACAATAGCTTGTAGGGTACTTACGTACCGGATGTTCTATCAATGTGGCCATATGCCATATCTGAAAAAGGAAACTATTTGCACAGAAAGTATCTTTGTAATGAGCAGTTTAGTGATTTCTTACAGCTATGCACCGTTTTTATGCTTACAAATAGTTTATATTTGTGAAAGCATGTTTTTAGAATAAGCTCCCAAGTCAGGGATCTTTACTAATCGTTAATTTTTGGGGTCGAAAATACTCGGTCTCATCTTTGTCAATTGCATAAACATCTTATACGAGGTCTGTCCAGAAAATATCCAGCCATTTTGAATATCTCGAGAAACGGTTGCATAGCCTTAATGTAACTTCGCAGTTAATCAGAAGGGACCTCATACGCATGTGTAAACAGACTTCTCTCGTGGGTTTAATCAGTCGCTAGTGAGGGGCCATGGGGTAAGCTTGTGTACCGTGTGACCGTCGGATTCCAACTGTCCATGTCTACCAATTCGCCCTGTCTCGTGTGCGATGTTTTGGCAAAACATCGCATCACCAAGATTTCTCAGGCCCCTTACAGTCCTGATTTGGCTACCTCCGACTACTGGCTTCTCGCCGTTGAAAGGGGGTGGGTGGAGATTTCAGACCGAGAAGAAAGTAAGGGAAGAAAGGAAGGAAGAAAGAAAGAAAAAAAAGGAAAAATAAAAAGAGAACAATATATGCCTCAATGAACAAAATAGAAATAGCATAGAGATTAGATTATTAATTATAACGGCAAAGAAACACACAAAAACGAAGCAATGAAATAAGCAAAGAGAGGAGAAAATAGACAAAGATAAAAATAAAGTAAAATGAGGAATTAGAATGAACACAAATTTAAAAGGTTCGGGTTAAGAAAGGAAAGAAAGAATAAAGGTACAACTAGAGGAGAGAAATAATGTTGGAAACAGATAGGGACGAATTTATGAAATAAATAAAGCAGGAATGAAAGAAGGGAACACACGAGTTAGGAAAAGGAAAGACTCGGGAATCTTAAATTCTAGATAGTAATCAGAAGAATTACGACGCTGAGAACTCATTAAACCACGGTTAGTTTGCAACTATTCGCCGCTTCAGTTTATCGCTCTATCTGTATCTCATGTCCCATTAACTACAAGCAACCCTGATGCAAACGTGATGCCGAATGACAAACTACAGCATCTAAGTAAAATTTACGACAAAATATTTCGCCAGAAACGTCTACTAACTGCGTAGTGGGGGTATTCATTCTTTCAAGGTTTCAGCTTGAATGTCACTGCCCCTTAATAAGATTAATAATCTCTCTTATAGAACTGATTTTTTTACATGGGTCTTGTAATAAGGCTGACTCTACATTCTGATCAGGTTGTGTAACATGTGTAAACGTCTCAAAGTTTCAGTGTCCAAGAAGGTAGAGGTATATGGTATTCATAAACATATTTATTTTGATCACAAGCGATTATCTTTAGAGCTCCTAGCGCATTATAGCTGTAAATATTGCGTTATATCAATAGCAGTGTTAAAAGAATGCAGCTATTAATGCAGCTATTAAATCATCCCATGACCTTGTGGATTGTCAGGTCACAAAGCATGGTCCTTTATGGCATTTCTCAGAGCAATATGGGTTATTTTGTAGTGTCCATCTCCTTTCCAAGTAACACGCGATAGGTTGCATACGGTTATGGACTATTAACTCTTAGATCACGTGCAGTCGCTTAAAGTCCGTAAACACGAGCGGTCGGTTTAGCGGCCGCTGACACGTTGACACGTTGACATATTTACAAATAGTGATACATTCCGACGACCCAGGAATCGTGTCCCACTGACCTTGGAAAATGTATCCGACACAGCGCTCGTTATATTTGCTGTTTGTCTGCCCATTTGAGCTTTCCGACGAACATATTTCTTCTTTAAAATGTGTTAAAATTAAAGAGAAATATACGAATGTGTGTGTTCCCAAATAGCATAATTTACAAAGTAAAATTCTAAATTTGGGGAGGTATAGAAAAAATATTTTAGAACTCAATCACGGGTCTGTTATATTATTCTTGTTCAGGAGATACATTTTAACTCTTTAAATAAAACAAGGTAAATTAGCTAATGATATTGATATGTCTCGAAAGCTGGGTGTTTGATATGTTTATTGGCGTCCGTCCCTTTGATAACGTAATAACCATGTCAAACGTCAAATACAAATATGTTAAATGTTTGCTAAGACAATACATTTATCATCAGGTAGTATGTGTGAAGTGTTAATTTATATATCTAAATATAACTAAAATACACTAAAGTTAGTTAATCAGTGTGTGTGATTTTATTAAAAATAAGTTATATTGAGTGTGTGTGTGAATGTGTTTGAT
>VCCN01001361.1:4168578-4181439 GCA_006491835.1 Architeuthis dux | reverse complement strand
TGATGATGATGATGATGATATATATATATATATATATGCATGCTTAGGACAAACGACCGTGCTGTAATCATCATTGTCCTTCATTCCGGTCGAACAACTTACCGGCCCGGTCAAGCAGGTTGCATGCTGACGACATGTGTGCATGTGCGTGTATATATGTTTAAACGTAGTTAGTGTGTGTATGAATGTGCAAGTGTGTATGCGTGTGTGTGCGTTACTGTGCGTACGTGTATGTGTATGCATGTGTACGTGTATGTGTACATGTATGTAGGTGCGTATATGTGTGTGCATGTGTTAGTGTGCATGTATGTGGGTGGGTATGTGTGTTAGTGTATATGTATGTGCATACGTATATGTATGTACATGTGTTAGAGTATGTGTATGTAAACATGTGTTTGTCTGCATGTGTGTGTTAGTGTGCATGTAAGTGCGTGCGAATATGCCAGTGTTTTAATGATGCGTATATGTGCATGTATGTATGGGTGGTGATGTGCACGCATGTTTGTGCCTATATGTGTGTGCGTGTATATGCGTACATGTGTTAGTGTACGTGTATGTGTACATGTATGTACGTGCGTATATGTGAGTGCATGTGTTAGTGTGCATGTATGTGGGTGCGTATGTATGTGCATGTGTTAGTGTATATGTATGTGCAGACGTTTGTGTGCGTATATGTGAGTGCATGTGTTAGTGTGCATGTATGCGGGTGCGTATGTATGCGCATGTGTTAGTGTATATGTATGTGCAGACGTTTGTGTGTGTACATATGTTAGAGTATGTGTATGTATGCATGTGTTTGTCTGCATGTATGTACGTGCGTATGTGTGTGTGTTAGTGTGCGTGTAAGTGCGTGCACATCTGCCAGTTTTTTAAGTATGCGTATATGTGCATGTGTGCAAGTCTGTTAGCGTGCATGCATGTTTGTGCCTGTATGTGTGAGCGTGTATATACGTACATGTGTTAGTGTGTATGTATGTGCGTACACATATAAGTGTACATGTGTTAGTGTGCGCGTATGTCTATGTGTTTCTGTGTATTAGTATTCACGTATGTTCTCGGCGGGTACATTGTTGCAACCGGGAAAATGTCGTCAGTTGGTAACTTGTTTGACCGGAAAAATGGTACTGGGAAATATCGTCGGCAGGTAACGTGTTTTTTCAGGAAACTGCGACCGGGAAATGTCTTCTGCCGGTAAATTGTTCGACCGGGAAATTGCTACCGGAAAATGCCGTTTGGTGGGTAAATTGTTTGACCGGAAAATGAAGCGCGGGAAAATGCGGGCGGAAATGCCGTTAAACCTTATTCATTGTCTACATTGACGTGTGAAACACACTGCTGCTTATGTGTGTTCTCAAGAATCTATTACGAAGATGTCATGATATACGTGCGTAATTCATACACATATGTATGTGTAAGCTGAGATATATTTCTATATAAAATAATAAAACATGAACATATAGAAATGCTGATTCGTATTTATCGTTACTTGTATTGTCGTCTATATTAATTAAAATGTAGCGTTGTGATTGTCTCCAATGCTCTACTATACGAAGTCTGCCCGGAATGTATCTAGGCATTTTGAATAAGTCGTGAACAGGTTGCGCGGCCTTGATATAACTCGGGAATAGATTAGAGGGGACCTTACAGCACATGCTTGACAATATGCTCTTCTGTGGGGTTACTCAGTCGGCAGATATACAGTTGAGTGAGCTTTTGTACTGTGTGACTGTCGCATTCACAATGTCCGAGGCTGTCCATTCTTCACGTCTCATACTTTTTTTCGGGTGGGGAGGGGGCGTTATTGCCTCACCCACGTATGTCATCTCCCCCCACGGTCCAGATTTTGCTTCCAGCAACTTCTGGCGTTTCGCCGTCGAAAGTGGTGAGATTTCAGACCGTGGACGAGATTAAGAAGAACGTGCGAGGCAGCTAATGGCGATCTCGAAAGTGGACTTTGCAGACTGTTTTGAAAAGTGGAAGAGACACTGGGGGCGCTGTGAGGTCCCGAGGGGAGTAATTTGAAGGGTTCTAAGTTGCCATTACTGTAGGTAAGTTATTTGTGCGTTAATATTAAATGTCTGGATACTTTCTTGACATACCTTATATGTCTCTATATTAAAAATAGACACTTACTGACAATATAGAAAGCTCTTGATTAGTCTTTACTGTTTCTATAAAAACTGCCTCAAGCTAAGAACTAATCTTTATCATTGTTGATATCTTTTGGCCTGGGTGATTTTCCCAGACACGAACGAAGCGAGACAAGTATATATTTTTTTTGTATTGATTCCTAGGCACACACATATCTGTCTTACGGCAGTTACGTGTTATTTAGATGGTAATCATTCTTTATGTTCATTTTAATACTTTTTTTTAATTTCATCTAATTTAATTGTAATTCTAATTTAATTGTATTTAGATGATTAAAAGCTATCGCTTGACTGCGGGCGAATTTCAATGTCGAGTTTTGTTTTGTCGGATTTATTAACAGACTTTTACATTTCATCGAAAAATGGTTTCTTTCTATTGTGACCCGCTCTAAATGCTGACTCGAAGAAAAATCTCTGTTGTCTGTGGCTTTTGATAAACAATAAAGAAATCAATTTATTTCTTTATATTCTCTATTTGCGAATTTTTATCATAATTATTTTTAATGAATATTGTCTTTTGTTGATTAATTGTTTAAATAGTAGTAGTAGTAGTAGTAGTAGTAGTAGTAGTAGTAGTAGTAGTAGTAGTAGTAGTAGTAGTACAGGATGTAGTCTAAAGCTCTGACATCAATAATTTGTATTATTCCACCTACATTTTTCTGAATTGTTTCTTCATACATGTTTTTAACTGCGACGAATAGCAAAATATTACTCGTTCAGACTTTTTTGAATCGGTTCAGAGCGTTGGTAAAGTTAGAATGATATAGAGGGTAGGTAAAGAAAGAGGCAATTTTTCTTTTTTTTTACGTAGCACTATGTGATATTATTCCTTTTTACAAATCAATGTATATAATCTAGTTATATATAATATTGCATTTCGGACGATATGTGTCGTTTTATTTTTGTTTCGGACGTTTTAACGGGAATTAACTTGAAACATCAGTTGGAAACATAGTTTTATTACAGAAACGAATGTTGCCAAATGTTGCCAAATGTTGCCAAATGTTGCCAAACGTCGCACTTTTTCCTGTTGAGATACAGATACGACGCCGATTATTCGGCAGCACACGGTCCAGCAGCTCTTTTAATCCATACAAATTATTATTTTCTTTGGTGCTTTTATTGCAACGTTTCGCCCGATATGTCCTTTGGTCTTTTTCAAATGTATGTTCCATCCAGGAGTCTTTAAGTCCAGTGATTTCAAAATGAATGCCAGAAAACATAGGCCAAAAGATAATTATACTAATCTAAATAATTCTTGAAATAAAATATTCTAACAAAAGTAGTGTTACGGTAGCTCCTCTAACATCGTTTGACAAAACGTGAGTCATTTTTTAAATTCTTAATTTAAAAACTTGTTTTATACGAGCTATTTTTTTAATTTTTAATTTTCTATTTTTGTTATACGAGCTATTTGATATAAACGAAAAATATCCTACCAAGGACAATGGCGTTTTAGTCCCCTTCAAACTACTGCTCTTCGGGCCTCACCCCCATCCATTCTACAAAGTCATATTTCGGGATCGCCATCAGCTGCCTCGTCGCGTTCTCCTCCGCACCCACGGTCTGGAATATCCACTTTTTCAAGTGTATTGTCGGGGGCTGACAGATTTTGGTGATGTGATGTTTTGCAAAGGAAACCCTGCACGAGACATGAAGAATGATCAGGCCGGGACATTGTGAATGCAGCGTACATAGTACACGCTCACTCAATGGCATCTCACTGACGACGGGATAGAGTATGTTTACACATGTGCTGTAAGGTCCCCTCTGATTGGTTGCCAAGTTACATCAAGGCCACCCAATCGTTTCTCTATATATTCAATATGGCAGGATCCTTTCTTGGCAGATCTCGTAAATATAACCCAAGTGAAAATTATAAATACAATCTTTCCATCCATGCCCCAATCTGTCATTTTGCATTTCCCTCTCACTTTCGTTTCTACCCTCTACATGTTACTTTATGTCTACTCTCTTTCCCCTACGCTTGTTCTATTTCCTCTAAGTTCCATGTCCTTCCCCTACATCTGTTCTCTTTCCTGCTGTAAATTACCAATATATCCTGGTATATAGATTCTGACACAATCATAACTTCTAATATGAGAAGTGAGCAAGCATAATTCCCACACTAGTTCCACAATAAAAACGTAATTTTTCCGAAAGAGACTATTTTCCTTGGAAATAATGTCCTGCTTGATTGCTGTCCATTCTGTTACTCGCAGTCATGACCGCTGGCCAGTAAAATGTCTGATCGATGAACGCTTACATTATCAACTGGCCAAAGAAATAAGTGACCTCCACCTAGACGACATAAACGGAAATTAGGCAAGTCTTAGACTTGGGTCATATTAACATAAACAAACCACTAAGAAAAATGGCGTGTACTAAGCTTTCATTAACACATATATATCTATGCTATTTGTTTTGTTTTCCTGTTGGGAAACAATGCTATAAACAAAAGTAATGAAACTAAAAAGACTTTCAAACTAATCTTAACAAAAGAATGCTTGGGATTCAGTTGTTGATTGGTTTATAGTCAAGTAATCACTCAACAAAATTGGTGAATTATCTTTCTTCGTCCAAATCATACAGGTGATTATAAAAGCCAGAGTCCGTTGGTTTGTAATGCATAAGAGATGACACGTTGTGCTTTTGTTTATAACTAAGAGTGCAGACCAGATATACCTTTCATATTTTGCATATATAACCCATAAATGTGTCCGCATAAAATGCAATGATTTATTTGTTGCTCATTTCAACTAAGTAGGTACCAAAAGACCTTTTAAATTGTAACAATGATCACGGACCTTTTATGAAGAGTTTTTTTAAACGTATTGCAATCATTTAAATAGCTTTTCTGAAGTGTTAATTCTGGTTTCAATTGCGAGAAAATATCATAAGCCAGTCGTAAAATACTTTTGCGTACTTAAGCAGGTTTTAGACTGTTTTTAAGTTAATGTATTGTCATGACAATTTTTGTCATCCAGAATTCAATCATCAAAGTATTTCCCCTGCCTGTCTGTGATGTTACACTACTTTTAGGTAAATTCGCTTTTGATTCGATGAATTCTTCGAGGATTGTTTCGATATGTTGAAACTGTTGGAACTACTGGTTAGACAAGGAATGTTGCATAGAGCGATACCAGTGATAGTCTGAAAGTAACCGTGTCGGCAAATGCGCAGCATGTAGATGAACTTCCCATCACAGCTCCATGATTTTTTATGTGACACATTTTCAACCTGAAGACATTCGTCTTTTGCAGTAAAATCAACTGTGTACTTCCTTGCTCAGAAAAGCTTTTTAATCTTTCAATGTCTCATTTAAACGAGCCAATTGCTTACTGTAGTGCAGTAACAGTTTTACAAATTCCAACAATTCAAAATAAAAGAAAATTCTGTTTGAACCCCATCACACACAAAGAAGAATCTAAGATGTTGAGGGATATCCCGGGTGTAGCCATAGTTTTCGATTCCCGTAATAATTCCATTTTTCATCACCACAGACTGTCTTGTTCAAAAATGACTTTTTTTCTACAAGAAGATAAAGATAACTGTTTAAACGCTGATGGTTATTATTTTTCGTAAGTAAATGTGGAACATATTTTCCTAGCGTCTCAAATGTTCATACCGCTTGTAAACGATGTACTCCAGTTGACTGACTGCACAAGTAATAACGTGCTGAGTAAACTTCGAAGACACTTCTGGGATTTCACAAACATTGTACATAAATAGCGCTGAAAACTTCTGCATCAACATGGTATAATGGAGTACGTTGATAGCTCTGAAAATATGATGTATTATAATATGGTATTGATTTGATACCGCCAGTCGACTCAGTTGTTAAACAGAATGTTTTATTCGAACACGTTCACGTTCACGTTCGCATTCTCTATATAGAGTACCTGCGTAAGTGACAAAGTCGTCATTAACATTTTTTGTTAATTGTAGGCACTGGTATCTGGTATGAAATAAACTTGATTTTCGCCAGACATTTTGGTTAGAATGTCTAATGTATCTTCCATACTCAAGTCACCAAGTTTTTCAGGCAAAATGAAATTACAAAACTTTTCATGTTCTGTCGCACCTAGCTTTCGCAATAGGAATCTTACTTTTTTATCGTCCGGCCAATCTTTACAGTCATTTTTAAACATGTATTCGTAGCGACGGAACCACGCTTTGAAGGTTACTCCGTTTTCTGGGTTATAACGAAATTTGCTATCGTATCTGGAACTGGTCTGTGTCATTTGCTGAAACATTAATTCCAACAGTCTCCTTTGTTGCTACAAGAATTTTTTAGCTCTTCCATTTGGTGTATCTTTTGTCCAACGGATGCATCAACGTATGCCATTATACCATGTTGATGCAGAGGTTTCCAGCGGTATCTTATGCAATGGGTTTTACGTGTAGATTCGTCTTCTCCTCGTATGTTTCTCACGCGTAAGTTCTAATCCCTCGTCACCACTGTTGTATTCCGTCTTAATACTATAATTCACAGGTTGTATACTAACTGTCAGTATACAAGGTTTTAACGTAGGGTTTGTATTACTGAACCATTCTGACCTTCATTTGGAGATAATAGTTGCATCGTATTCCTCTGAATATCGTGTGGACGCTGCACTTTTATATAAATTCAAAAACGGTACAAATAAAGCTATAGCACATGCTTCAGGGACTTTGTTACCGTCTGAAAATTAGCAATTATGTCCACAGTAAAAAAATTCCACAAATGATTTATGGTCGAAAATTCTTTTTGCAAACCGACCATAAACCCCTGCTCGCCATTTTCGGCTCTTGAAAGGGTATTCCAGTACATACGGCCAACAGGTTGCAACGTTGGTCAAACATATTACGTGGATACGATTTCAAACTAGAGTATCTACCCGCGTCAAAAATGGGACATGCAGATAGTCTTTCCAGACTAATTCTAAAATATTCACAACCTTTAGAGGATATAGTCATCTCTTCAATAAAAATAGAGGCAAAAGAATTCTCTGTAACACAATAAGAGCATTACCAGTAATATTTGAGGACATCAAGCTGGAATCGAAAAAAGATTATACGAGGAGTGGTAATATGTATAACATTGGGATGGAAAGAGGAAGTAACTAAGATAATCTAGTTCTGTGATAATGTGTCGTGGTTCCAGTAGCATTACATAGTGAGATACTCAAACAATTTTGGAATGTAACCATATGAAAGCATTAATGCGGAGATATGTTTATTGACCAGGGATGGTTCGGAACATAGAAGACCTGGTAAAAAGTTGCCGGAACTGCTCAATGGCGGCTAAAGCACCACCTACATAAATTCAACCTTGGCCTAAAACCAGCAACCAATGGTCAAGATGTGGGACCAATAGCTGAAGTCTATTACTTAGTAGTAATAGATTCCTACACAAACTGGCCAGAGATTTGTAGATGTAAAAAGGCAAAAACATCAATCACCATAGCTTTTTTACGTGAATTATTTGCCAGATTTGTTATTCCAGAAACTACAGTAACTAACAATGGTATGTAGTTTACTTCTGCCCAGTTTACTGATATTTGTAAGTACCAGAACATAAATCACATAACAAGTCCGTCCTACCACGCCCAGTCAAACGGCCCAGCAGAGAGATTTGTGGACACGTTCAAAGGAGCCTTAAGCAAATCTCGAGAGGACGAGGCGGGCGAAGAAACAATTCAATTGTTCCTATGCTCATACAGGACGACGCCTAGTCCAAATACACCAAATGGAAAAATCGCCTGCTGAATTAATGTTCGATCGGAAAATTAGAACCATTTACGATAAAATTGTACCCGGGAAACAGTATAATGCAGATGTCGAAAAAATAACAGCAGAAAGAATTTTCAAAAAAGGTGACATGTTTTTTATAAGAAATTAGAGAAGAAGAAGACAAAAGTGGTTGGCCGGAAAAATATACGAAATTCACGGAAAGGTGACCTATATCATTCAAGTAGGGAACTACCTTCATAAAAGGCATGTCAAATTCACCCAACATTGGTTGATATGGAAACACAAGACAAACAAACAGTTTTGCCCATGGATTACCTGTATGACATATTTCAGGTACCTACACTATCAACTTTGGTAAAAGGCTTGGTTCTGTTTACAAGACGAACTAAAGGAAAACGGTCGCATGCTAAATTAGTAGAGGTAAACCCCAAAAGACTGCGCTACTCCACCAGAAGAAGAGAGATATTCTTTTAAAAAGAGGGAGGTTGTTGGGTATCATCACTACTCTTAGTTTGGACCAGCCCGAGAAAGTCGTGTGGTTAGACGATTATAAATGACTTGCGTACAAAAATGAGAGGGAGTTTAATTCCTTCCTTTGCGAAGCGAACAGTATTCCCTTTGTGGTGTAAGGCTTGTAAATCTATCCACTGGATGTCGAACCAATGAACGGACATTTAGTGTCAGACTTTGTAAACGTAATACAAACCCTACGTTAAACCCTTGTATACTGAGGTGCAGTGTAAAATCTGTGAATTATAGTATTAAGACGGAATACAATAGAAAACTATTGCATATCAGATCCGGGGAAAGTAATTCAATAAACCAACCATAACAGTCACACAAAAAAAACATATACATTATCACTGGAAGGTAACACATTATTGCAATTAATTTCATGGACAATTGTTTTTAACCGTTAATGTAAGTCTTTGTAAGTATACATTCAATGAGCCGCTTCTCTATGAGTGGCCAAATACCGCTTGTAATGTCTTTTTGTTGTATATGTGTATCCGTGATCTCAAAGGATACGCAAATGAATGACTTCCTTGCAATTTATAGGCTCACTACCGATTACGCATTCAAATGAATTTTTCAAGATATCGATAGAGAGAACATCGCTTCTGGTTTCATATAACGATTCAATTATGCGCACACATCAAAGAGAATTTTCATCTTTAGTTACAATTACCATTGTTAATGGAAGTGGCTTAATGGTTATCATCTCGGAAAACAGAATTAACGTTGTAATTCCAATCGAGACAACTCATATCACCATCGCATTAACGCCCCGTGAAAAGGCATGAAGTCAGCTATTCCTGTGTTTTTGTCCAGTTCTCAATTGTCTTGGCTGTGATTTTTTTACAAACAGACCATTCACAGTGAGGTATGCGCTCCACCCCTTCCCATTCCACGTATGACATTAGCCACAAATATAACCGAAAAGAAATAGACTGTATTTCACCATATATAATCCGCATTTTCCCTAAAGTTTTGAGCTAATTGGTATACATAATTCTATAAATAATCGTATACATGGGATAATGTATTTGTCATTCGAAAGCTCAATCGGGGGGTGCGGATTATCTATGGTATATGATTATACATGTTGACATACGGTAGTAATCTCTGCTACGTAGATGGTCACTAACAAGCGATATTGTTCCTGGACTTTATTTATTCTCTTTTCCACCCCCAGGGACAACCCTGGACACATAGCATTGTGTAGGCATTTCCTGCCGCTACACGACAGAGAAATTAACTGAATTATGATATAAAGTATTTTTGTTATTAATTTTTGTTAAGTATCTTCTTCATTCTTATTGTTGTTTTATTGCAACTGTTGGGGTCGAATTTTCGCTAAAGTGAATAACGTTAAATAGGAGTAAAGAAGTAACTTCCGACGAGACTTGAAATCGCATCGTGGACGACACCTTAACTAATTTGTCCACCGAAACCTATGGCTATTGCGGGAAAATCACCAGTCATATTTTCACATTCTTACTGCAAATCTTCACGCCATATTATTTCATCTTTTACTACCTAGTAACTCTTAAACTTTAAACATCCGCAAAATAAATACAAAGCAGCATCAAATAACAGTACTCTAGCCAAAACGCAAATCGGATTATGTTTCTGCATTTCACTGATAAATGTAAGGGGGTTTATATAGGATAACGTGCGTTCGTTTCAGTGTCCACTCCGTGATAGAATCTTTATGGAATAATTACTACCTCCCAAACTATTCACGGCTTGCTAATAGATGGTTTTCCGGAACTTGGATTGGATAAAGGAAATAATCAGATTTGCTGACAGCATCATTGTTTTTGCTGATAACTTTCCCGATCTCAAACAATGCTTGACGAGCTGAGTGAAGAAAGCAAGAAAGTTAGTCTGCACATGAACTTCAATAAAAACCATGTAATGTGCGTGGATAGTGACAAAAATACCAATATTGAAAATCTAGAGCTGAGGAAATTAGATCACTACATCTAACTGGGACAACGAATGCCCATGAAATCCTCAAAAGATGAAGAAATCAAGCAGAGAATAACCTTACGTTGCCAGGCCTTCAGCAGGTTTGGTCTTCAACAACAATAATGTTCCATCAGTCTTAAAAAAGAATGGTTTATAACCAGTGTATCCTCCCGATAGTCACATACAGAGCTGAAACATGGAACTTAACCAAGAAATTAGCTCTCAAACTAATAACCATGCAACATACACAGGGAAAATCGTGCTAAACGCCACATGGAAAGATCACAAAACAGCACAATATATTAAAATAAATAGGGGTCAGAGACAAGGTTGACAGATTTATTCGATTTCGGACATTGTGTCCTTTTGTAGCCCTTATGTCCGATTACATTTTTCATGAAATGGGGAAAAATTGAAAAGCTCTAGCCACTTTTTACTGTTTATTTTCATTATTGTGATAATAACCTAGCTACTTTTAACCACTATCATCTATTTTTAGCTATTAAATTTATTCTGTCCATTTTTTGACCGATTTCGAGCAGGGATGTCCATTTTGGGAACAATATTGTCCGAATTTGAGAGAACTGATTTGGCAACCCTGGTCAGAGATACCCTAAAAGCTATTAGCAAACTTAAATGGTAATGGGCAGGCCATATTGCAAGGATATCAGACAACCTCTGGACTTCGTGACTCGCAATTTCGATCCCTCCAGATCATGGGCGAAATTGTGGCTGGCAAAAGTTAAGATGGTTTGCTGATCTGGACAGTTTCAGAATGTTTTGGCACCGTGACACTCAAAAGCGGAAAAAGAACTGGCAGACCATGGGGGAGGACTATGTCCGACAACGGACTTTAAATGGCTGAAGATAAAGATGATGAATGATTGTAGCGGTCTGGTATTCATTATTTTAAATAACACGAATGTGACAGCATGGACAATGTAATGAAGACATTTGCGATATTCCGTAGATAATCTTTTTCGTTCTTTCCTTTATTTCTTGTCTGGCAACTCGGGATGTTGTTAGTTAATTAATGATGTGCAAGAGGAACACATATTGACGGTAGCAGCTGTGGCTCGAGGTCCGATCGATTTGTGTTTATTAGGTCTAAAACGGAAGATAAGAAGGAAATATAGTGAGAGAAGAAATGTTCTTATCAGCCAGTGAATAATTGTGTGGCGCCAATGTGTCGAAATAACGAAAGGAAGTGTTCAATGTTGTCAGGGGGATGAAAAGGCAGGAACATATAAATATTTGTCTAGGAGTTTTTCCTTTTATTTGTTTGTTTTCGCTAATGTGTGTGTTTTGTTTTGCTAGTTCACGCGAGTGTGTATGTCGGTGTACGTATATGTGTGTTTCTTAGTGTACGGACATGATTATGTGTGTATGTCTGCCAGAGGCCCGTGTGTGTTTTTGTGTGCGCCCACGATCGACCGGTCGTGTCCTAGACTGAAGCAAGGACTACCAACGTATGAGTGCGTTTGCCTGCGTCAAAGTTTGTGCTTCTGTGTGTCCGTCTGCTTATTTGTGTAGGTGTGATTCTGTGTGGGTTACTGCGTGTGTGTGTGTGTGTGTGTGTGAGTACTAGAGAGAAGGAAGTCGAGGAGAGTGAAAGAAGTAAGAGACAATGACAATAAAGGGTGAGAGAATGCTTGTGATGAGAATGGGTAATAATGAAGAAGAGAGTGGAGGGAAAGGAAATATAGAGGCAACAAAAGGACTGAAATAAAAGATTCAGGAGGACCAATAAATAGAAAAACAAGGGAGAAGAATTTAAAAAAACAAGAACTATTAGTCCAACGATGCGTCCGTGGTAGTAGTAGCAGGATGGCGAGGAGGAAGAGAAATATGAGGATAGTTCACCCGAATGTATGAACAAAATTTCATATCAATCCAACATGACACGGCTAAGAAAATTGATATTTAGTGTTACTAAATGTGGTGGTAGTAGTAGGAGAGGAACATGGGGAAGAGGAACATGGGGATGATTCACTCGAATGTATCAACAAAGTTTCATATCAATCCAAAACGATACGGCTGAGAAAATAGATATTTAGCATTACGTGGTAGTAGTAGCAGGAGGAGGAGGACAAAGGGGAGGATCAAGATGATTCACCCGAAGGTCTGGACCAAGTTTCATATTAATCCAACATGATACGCCTGGGAAAATTGATATTTAACAGTAGGGACCGACCGACCGACTGAAAAGAGATTCGTGGCCGCAACTTAAAAATGACATGCAATGACGAGAATACAGAAGGCGTAATAATGATAATCCTTCAAATTATGAGGGCATGCCTATCTTAAAATAAGCATTTGATCACTTGGCTTTTACCTAAGCTCAAAGACTGTCCACTTCAGAATCGGCTACTCTACAATAGACCACCTACACGCAATAAATCAATTAATCGAGACCACCCTAGAATACAATCGTAGATTATGAGAAAGCATTCCACTTGGTAGAACATGCAGAAGTCTTCAACGCAATGCGCGAACAAGG
>VCCN01001361.1:3994905-4010141 GCA_006491835.1 Architeuthis dux | reverse complement strand
ATATACTGGAGGCCATAATGCATGTGGTAAAAATATCTACCCGTATTTCTAGCGGTTTCCTCACGTTCTCTTATTTATTTTAAGACTTAACGAACTTCAAAGCTGTTAATAGCGCAAACTAATGATTTCGTCTTATGAATTTCATCTGAGGTTTTGTTAAAATCAGACTGAATTCGTTTAAATGGAAGGGTCCATTGTTTCAAATTGTGGGTGGGAGCTATGTTTATCTTTAAGTTGAAGAGTCTATTGTTACGGACAAAGAAACAAACCAAAATTCACACTGTTAATTATATAGATAGATTGTTTACTAGAATTGATTTCATCTTATTTCTCTACTTTTTCTCGCAACACACCGACCGTTACTCTACGGTCGTTTAGTCAGCAGCGCTGCTCGGAAGTAACGAATAAGCTTCCGACAGGATTCGAACTCAGACCCCTTTATCCCAGGAAGCCTACCTGTCTGTGGAAACTGCCTTACCGATTAGGTAACGAAGACTATCGGTCGCAGGAGTAGAAAACTAACTGTAAAGCTATCGAATGCCTGTTACACAACTATCCTTGTTTTGATGTTCACTACATACACTAGTAATATTAGTAGTGATATCATTACATATCAATGTATTATTAGATGGAGCATTCTCAAATAGTATACATTTCTGACTAGTATGTCATCTTTACTATGAAGCTGAAAGAAATATTAATGGAAAAAATAGTTAATTAAATTATCTTTTGAAAAGGCCTTTCTGGTCATTTCCTGCATGTTTCACGATACAAAATGGACCAGGCATGGTTAATAATATTCATGTCATGTGACTGGTTTGGCTATGAGTCGCTTAATAGCGTTTTGTGTGTACCATTCTTTGGCTGTGAGCCATGGAGCCAATAAGTAGTGTGAGGAGTCCCTTCTGTAGATTGAAGGTGTATTTTTCTGAACTAATATCTGACAGACACTAGAATATTTGACTGACCGATGCTCCAAATCATTTCCCAAACCATAGCAATATTAATCATATTTTGTAATGGCCTACGGGTGGCTCAAACAAAATGTTTAGCTAATACATCTTTACTTGTAATCTTTTCAGTTGTTCAAACATTGAGCAAATGAAAGGTCATTTGTAGAGAAAACAGTGTGCCAAAACTCCATGAGTTTTTCCACTCAGGACCGGCCTTTGGATTCCTGGTGCCACAGGAAAGCTGAACTCTATCGCCCTTTAACATATTGTATTATCTTATTTATTTATATATGCTGTACTGTGAGAAAAATAAATATATATGAATGAAAGGTTTATCGCAATAATAAGCTAAAATCTGACTTCGCATCAGAGAATTTTCTTATTTTGACTGTTTCTATTCGGCTTCATTTATTCATTTTCCCATTTATCTATATGTATTTAGAAATTCCTTACTATCTCAGACACATTGCAGGCGCCCCCTTGCACTTGGTGTCCCGGGTGACTGCCCGCGGTCCCGATATCTTGGGCCGGCCGTTTGTCCACCATCTCAATTGCCCACGGTTTCCTCTGCTGAACGTTGACTGGTCTCCTTCTGGCTGCTGTGTTCAAAGTTGAAAGACTGCCGGAGAAACTATCAGTAATGAGCCTCACTTAGCAAGCACTTTTGACAGCCTCCCAAACATTTCCATGGCCATTCATCGCTGTAACAAGTAGACCAAAGCAGCACGTTCTGTGATCAGATTGCCCTCAGCAAATTCCTCAAGCTAAATCGATAACAATGCTTAGTTGAATGAATGGACAAACACGCTGACCCCATCCGAGCGGAAGGAATAACAACAAGGAATAGATGAGGAATAATCAAATTTAGAGTCCTGTCTGAAAGCGAGAGAGAGAGAGAGAGAGAGAGAGAGAGAGAGAGAGAGAGAGAGAGAGAGAGGGCAGTGACAGAGACAGACAGAGAGACAGACATAGACATAGAGAGTTTGGATCTTTCTATTTAAAACATTGATGCATTCATCCAGTCATGAGCTCTTTATGATCGAAGCCAGTAGCGCCAATTTCGAATGTCTTCAATGGAACAAAAACCCGGTCACCTGATCGTGTACGATTCTAGCCCCAAAAGAATTATTCCTGATAATGAAGATTGATGTTATCCGTTTTCTAGTGCGTCGGTTTTATTGTGGTTGATTCGATCAGACTTTACATGGTCTGAACGTATAATACGGGGAGAAAACACTGCACGGCCTTTCATCACTGAACTTATATAATTCTTGTAAACCAGGGTTTCTCAACCTTTTTTTCTTATCGCCCCAGTACATTCCCCATTTCAGACCACACGTTTGGTTAGAGCTGTTTAGTTGTATTTAACAGCTACAATTCAGTCATTTCAGCTCTTTCAAATATGAAGACTATGATATAGAATCTGAGAGTGTAAATATCCACAGGAACTTATTGAACTAAAATGCAATGATGAATGCAAATAAATATAGGTGTAAATAGATTATGTGATAATCTATCGCCCCTTCAGTTCATTTTGTTTGTAATGTCTTCGACACAGTTACAATCTCTCCAAAAATGATAGATACAATTGTTATCAACAATCTTTTAGTTCTCTGGCAAGGCCAAGATATCTTTACAGCGTGTATTTCGCTTTCAGTTTCATTGTGTTCTGATGTACCGGTGACAGATATTCTTTTCTTTGTTTACAGTCAGTAGATCTGGTATTCTGGCGTGGATTTCTAAAAAAATCTATATTTTCAATTCTCCTTGGCATAGTTAAATGGCAGTAGTTTCCAGCGGATCATCATTTCAAGTCATATATGTTCATATGACCATGATGCGTCCGTGTGGTGCACCGCCAAGATACCGTTGTGGAAACTCCGGTACTTGACGATACTGCAGTCGTTGGTTCTTCGGGTCACAGCTGAAAATGGGAAGGTGGGTCATCTGGAAATATAACGAGGCAAGGCAAAAAATAGGTGTTTTAGTGATTCGGTTTATTTGCAGTTTTTAGAAACTGCCCGATAAAATGAGAAGACACAAAGCGAATTACTATTTTCTATATCTACCCCTCGCAGACCCCATTCTATCTCCGGCCACCTCCCTTCATCGTGCCGTGGTCAACTGCCACGTAGTAGCAAACTGCCTGGCCCTAGACAACCCGCGTCTACTCTGCTACCCTCTACTCTGACCCCCCCCCACACACACACACACAAATTCCAAAAACTTCCCTGTTCATCTGCTGAGCCAATATCCGAATCTCCTGGTGACCTACTTCCCGAGGAAACCTTTCTAAGCCCAAAATTATCTGGGCCACTTGTTTTTTCTATACTACGATGCCTAATATTCGTTATCTCTATTAACCACCCCACTACACCGCTATACTTATACTCCGTCTGAGCTAATTTGCTACATTCACTTATATGATTTACAGTTTCATCTTTGTCTCTGAAAAGGCATCCTTCGTTTTTCTAATGTATGTTGTCTATTTTGGCCTGAATGTATTATATTTATTTCTAATATACTTGTTTTGGCTGCTATTAGAAACCCTCAACCAAAACTGTCACCAAAACTATCAAAATAGGTTTCTTCAGTTTTCAAGTCGGTCCGGCTGGCTGACTATGTATGTATGTATGTATGTATGTATGATGCGTACAGGCCACACTAACGGAGCTAGAGGGATTGAAATTTCAACATTTACTCCTTATTATGTCTAAATAAGTTCTTAGTGGGCGTTCAATTTACAATGTAAGTTCATGCTGAATTGATCCCTAGTTTGTGCCCGCTTGCATATTGATCATTCGGACTTTTTAGTGAACCAACAAAAGGTGGGAGAAGCAAAACTTTCATTAATCACCCTTTTTTTAATTGATCAACCCTAACACGGCATGCAGCCAAAAGATGTTGGTAACATGACTGTTCTATTTAGTGACTAAGCATACCTGTTATTAGGAATTTCGTTTCCTTTTTCAAGTGCACTTTGCACAACCATCCCCATGACATTTCATTTGCAATTCTTCTGTGTGTCTTTTAAATTATCCAAGTGTTATTTTGTATAATTATTTCAATGTGTAAGTCCATATATTTCTGTTAGTATATTTACCATCATAGTGCTTTTTCAAAACTTTTTTCTGTAAATATACCTTTTAGACTTTCATATTAAATTGTAAGAATTTAGAATAAAGACAAAGCTTCGGACAAGACAAAATGCAGTTGTATCACAGGGACTTGTTATGTTATGTTAAAACGCCGTTATTCTCTTAGCTACCGAAACCGCTAAGTATGATGCTTTGAGAATGTATTCCATATTGATCAAGATAAAAGTCTTAATTCATAAAAAGTGATTAGCTGCAAACCCGGAAATAAGAGAGCTATTATTATCTAGTTTGTCTACTTTTTGTTCATATTCGTAGTTAATTCTGTTGTGTTATCTCAGATTTGAGAAGTAAAAGATGTTTCCAAGATCTGAAATCAATAATCTCTTTCTGACAGCTGGAGGAATCTGCTTTCTATTATTACAGATTCATCACCAACCAATCAAGTCACTGATGACCCAGTACGTCTTTCAATCCGGACAAAATTACAAGCGGACAATTGCATTTCTTGCAACTCTCACCACTAGTTCACTGGGGGAGGGGGTGACACATGTGACATAGTGTGCATCTCTTAATTGTTTATACTGGAGTGGTTGTTACTGCTCCATCAATTTTGTAAAATTCTTAGCCTAATTTGCTTACATTTACCCATAGCAATGACTTCCAATCAAGGTGCAATTGTCAATGGTAGTGTAAAACGCAAACACAAAAGCGATGCAAGCAATAACAGAAATGTTGAGAAAATCCGACCGTGGAGTTTCGGGACAGAAGCTGTGTTGCTCGTATGCTATTGGCTCATCAACAGTATATGGTATTTGTATCTGTTTTATTTATATAAAACTGCATCATGGTAATGTATTGCATTTGACCATTTAATTCATATTTAATTTTCTTTTAAATTTAAGTTTCTTATAGTCATAAGGCTTTAAAGAAATGGAATGTGTATAATTATTGGATCAGGCGTGTATTATTGAATTATTATTAAGTGATGTCTGTTGGTTCGGTAAAATGAATAACCCGAGAGAGTTTTGGAACTATGGGTGCCGTAAAATTAGTGGTGTACCTGTACTAAGATTTGTTTAATAGACATCCGATACGTGAAATGGAATATCAGATCTCTAGTCTGGAAGTAGTCATCATATGAGTCAAACTTGCACGTACGCATATTTCTGTTAATTAAAAAAAGCTACAATGTCTCCCTTCTTATCTACAATAATTGTACATCGGCAGCCAGTATTTTTTTAATTGTTTTATATGTTATGAAGTGATGAGATATGCGTTCATTAGCTCTATTGTCTTCTCAAAGGTGCATGCTCAGCAATCATGTAAACGAATTGTATTGACACTGGATCCTCAACTGATAAAGCAGCATGAAGCTCGTGACCAGAATACATTCTTTACAGGTGACATAAAATTATTGCGAAGAGAAGTTAATTGTAATACTGTAACTGCGCAACTGTATCTTAGGCAACATCACCCAATTAATGATAATGAAGGTTTGTAGTTATAATATTGTTACCACGAATGCAATGCGGGGGCGTGCATTTGCGAATTCAATCTGAGTTAACGCATCACAAAACGTTGTTAAGGCATCATTGTAACTCGCGAAAATGGCTCCAACCCTTGAAACATCACTCTGGACTCCAGGTTTACGGATCTCAACCTTCAATAACAAGAAAATCCCATTAGTCTTAACAAGAATGGCATACAACAATTCTCCCCATAGTCACCTATGGAGTTGAAACATGGAACCTAATCAAAAGATTGACCCTTAAACTGAACACCATGCAATGTACACAAGAAAGAATCATACTCAATATCACACGGAGAGATCACAAGACAGCGCAGTGTATTAGTGAAAACAAGAATCAGAGATATCATAGAATCCATTGGAAAAAACTCAAATGGCAATGAGCTCGCCATGTTACAAGAAAACCGCTGGACATCACGAGATGGCGTGATGAACAAATTCAGTATTGACGCCCATGATATAGAGGTCTGGAGTAGCATGGGGAAGGTCTATGTCCAACGACGGACGCTAAAAGGCTGTTGCTGCTGCTGATGATGATGATGATGATGATGTTCCGTTCGCATCACGCCAGTTTCTGTAATAATAAAACGAAGAGAAGGTAGCACATTGCCGCAATTTGTTGCTGTAATCTATTCGTACGAAAAAAGTAGATCAATGTAGGGCTTCCCCAATTTAGACTCAAAGAATATCTTACTCACTAGCAAAGGTTTGTGAAGCTTACAATCTCGTCATTACTCAGCTGCAGACGTTCATGGAGCGAAATACAGTTGACATTTACTAAGCGTAGCTTAATCTGGTACAAGGTTACGAGACCTGAGAACCGAGTGAGGATCAAACTCATTAACAATGGCTTGCGAAAGAAACATGCTAACCATGGCTCTGTGATAGGCGCCCATGGAACCAAACAGTATGCTTTTAATACAAATAATGCACAGTAGCGCTACTTAATTAAGGGACACGTGCATATTGTTTTACAAACTTAAATTATTTAATTTATATACTGTATATATTTTAATATAAGTCGACCGCGAGTAGAAGACGGGTTCGGAATTGAGCATAACGAGCGACTCCAATAAAAGCCGAGTCCGTTATTTTGCCATAACGTCGTCATGAGAGATATCCCCTTCTTATGAATACGCCGTATAATGGCACTTGGTCAGCTGTCACCGAAAAATGGATTTATTTCATCTTCAACGTATCGATCGTTGTTTTCAGATCGTAAAAGCGAAATGCTCACCAGTGATGGCGAATCTACCTGAAAAAATGATTTAAAATGAATATTACACAATATGCATCGTCTATTACCTATATAGAATTTCATACAAAACGATGGTAATGAATTGAGTTAAAATAACGGGCATTATCGCTAATATGCATTGTGACTATCAACGCTGTATTCATATAGGCAAAGTATTGGCCATTTTTGACTGACCTGAGTATGTCGAACTGGTGATTTGGGGACATTTCTTTTAGTAAAATAACTTCGTCTTATATTTAAAAAATGTACGGTATATCTTCTAAACTATACATAAAATAAAGCACAGTGTTTGCTCTTTTAATTGATATGCATTTTAACGTGAATGATTTAGGTACATTAATATAATGTTAATTTGTCATAAATACCGGGGTCAAATAGTTTCGGGACACTCTAATCATCTGCCAGTTTTATGATATTAAATAACAAGTAGACACGAACAAAGAAAAGTAAATGAAAGAATAAATATTAATACCTAATGGGGTCGACGATTATTAAAATGCATCATTACGTCGACGGTGCATCGATATCAATTAGATACCTTACTACTTGCAATGGGATTTAACCCAACATTCTATCACATTATTGTACAGATCATTTGCGTGTGTGACCTTATTGTGTCGTATGTTAGTTTCAGACCTTTACCATAAGTTCTCGATGGAGCTGAGGTCCGGTCCTTGGGCAGGCATTCGTAGCCCTAAATGTTATTGTCTTCAGTGTATTGACTAGTCTAGCAGTGTCGATATCAAGCTGAAAAAGCCACAACCGACTCATACGATTTGGAGCGTATGGTAGCATAACCTTATCGAATACTTTTAGATATGACTCTTATTGAACTAACTACATCGAATTAATTCCCTTCCTTCGATAAAACAGAGCGACGCCATTTCTAGACATAAACCCTACATCACGATATTTTCCCCTGTGTTTAACCGTTGCTCTAATTCAGTGCGGGTAGTAACCTCAACCTACTCATCTTCTAATGTACCTGCGACCATCAGACCAAAAGATGTTAGATTTCGGTTGGCCACTCCATATTACTTAAGATTTTATTGGCTAGAAACCTAGATGGAGGTGTGTGTGGCGTAACGGTTAGCAGCATAAACATGGAATCGACGAGTCATTTTTAAACTCAGAAAGTATAGTGGGCTATTCAGCCTTGTCTGGTAACAAGTCTAGGAAAGGGTCAGCTTTGAATTCAAACCGGGAAAGTCAAGCCCCTCGCCCAGCGTCGTGAGAGGCTGGCAACGGACAGAATAGGGAACGAGTTTACAAAATGTACAAGAAATTGGGCTCTGATCAAGCTTCGATGAACCTAGCAAGCCGGAAGTAATTATAATAAGTTGCTCAAGTGAAATAAATAAGAATAAACAAACGGACGGGCGGAATAACGCGACTGCCGTCTCCATCTCCCCACGATAGCCTAGTTTGATACTCACTGCCGACGAGTTGAATGCAGAAAATCGAAACAGGAATTTGGACAGCGGAAGTTTTTTTTTTCTCCTATCAATCATCTACCAAACGAATAGATAGATACACTCGTTCACTTTCGATGTGCAAAGAAAAATGACTGCAGTCGATATGAGAAATGATGTAAGCCAAAAGCATGGTTTAAAATTAGGTGTGACTACCATAAAAATGGCCTAAAACAATCTGGGCTCATCGAACGTGTGGCGCGCCTGCAGAACAGGACATCGTGCGTCTAATTCGCCAAAGAGCACAAAGATTACAGCTGATATACGCGTCAACTAGACGAAGCTAGCTATATCTTCCTTATTCGGTTAATCACGCCATATTGTTTGTTTACTATTTAGTAGTAGGAGTAAATTATCTGAATTCTTAGATGAAGTATTTTTATTATTAATTTGTTACTAGTGTCACTACCACTAGTTAGTAAACAAACAATAAGGCGTCACTAATCGGACGAGGAAGGTGCAGCTATACGATTGTAGATTTGCTGTTAAGACTGTGGCCAAATCGTAAAGGTAACATCCAGGTCATACATCTATCCATAATTTGAGTTGGTGGCGTGTTTATTGCTGATGCTTTTTTACCTCTGCCAACGAAGTGTTTGTCTGTCTGTACGCTTGTATGTATAACTGAGTTCGGTATTTCTGAGATGAGGTGTTAGTATTACTGATACTATTGTTCGGACTGAGATCCTCATCTTGGTTGTCATTTCCACAACGTTTCGGCCGATGTACTCTCCGGCCTTCTTCAGGTGTCAAGTTTTGTCGGTAACTTACCGGAACTATTGAACTGAACCCTTTATTTGATCCACGGGGGTATACTGTCCTCATTCCACTATCCATGTCCTAGAAATTATTTCGTGGTTAATTTTTCAGTTGTGGTGCTCCTGCCTGGGATTGAACCCACAACCTACAGATGACTCAACAGTCAGACGCTTTTTAACCAACGCTTTAGCTATCTAGGCCACCGTCCCAACTTGTATGTATGTTCGAATGTCTGGCTGTCCGTTTGTATGCCTCTCCACATAATATCTCCAAAAGTTCTCACATTAATTTAATTACATGTTGTGGAACGGTAGGTCATGGGCTAAGGACACGATGATGACATTTTGGGACGGATCCAGGTATTTGTTTACACTTACCTACTTGTATTGGAGCTATATGTCCACACAGTATCTCCAAAAGTTATCAATGAATTTCAATGTGAATATTCTGGAAAGCTAGGCTCTGGTGTTAAAGAAGAATGTGTTAAAATGCTGGGAGAATCAAAGAATTGTTTTCGATTGAGAGATATTTTTGTTTTTTTTCATACATTTATGTATTCACTCATGTTTTTCCATACAGCATCTGTAAAGTTTATCAATAAATGTCAATGGCATTTTGTGGAAGGGTGGGCCATGAACTAAAAAAGAATTTATTCAATTTTGGTATGGATCTAGAAATCTTTACTGATACCTCCCCACTAGCTACATATGAAATGATCTTAATTCAGTAGTTAGTGACAATGCCATTGGCAGAGTTATGCGCTATCTGAGTGGTTTCTAGTTTGTAATTTGATATTTCGAAATACTGGCTGCCGATCTGTTAGTAGAGTTAGAGAAGAGTACTATGAGGTTTTGACTCAGACTGCAAAATAAATGGCCTTAGAGGACTAAGAACACAATTCGATAATGATGATAATATTGATGATGGGAATTCCGACTGCAATCTTAATCCGAATTTTTTCTCACAAAGTTTCTGTTGGCGCTCTCAGAAACATTTATCGCTTACGTACTACACATGATAACCTTCAGGTGACACCCGAGAGGATTATTTCACCCACGGGCGTATTTTCTTATCTCTTATTGTTTGCAGCCGTTGCTCTTCTAAGGGAACTGAATTTGGTTAACCATTCTTTATCGATTTTCAATTATCTTCTTTTGGGAGTCACAGTTTTATCTTGTAGGAGTGACCTGTTTCCTCGATGCCACGCAGGGATTACCTATTAAAGAGCCGATGTGTCGGACAACTATTCAGACTAGGAATTGAAGTCTTGACTCCAAGGGCCAAACGGAACCAACAATGTTTAGATAAAAGTGACAAAGAGAAAGATACTGATCCAAATAAATCATTGCGGTACAGGTGTGCGTTATTTCAGAACTACTGCCGATGATCAAAGTCTCTTTTAAAGTATAACACAAAAGCTTCTGACCCTGTCCATTATCTTGTGGGTGGTCTTCATGTCAGATCCCCCACAGCATCAGGTTGGATAGGTACAATCGTCGGCTTACGACGAGCATGAGTAAAATGACTACAGTCGATATAAGAAAGGGTGCAAGCCAAATATATTGTTTGAAATTAGGTGTGATTACCATAAAAATTACCTAAAGCAATCTGGGCTCATGGGAGATGTGGCTCGCAAAGATCTATTAGAGAAGCTTACCATGGATCCGTACGTAGTAATGACAGTTGATGGCAGGTTTAAAGGGGGGGGGGGAATCGTGACATCAGTTATGATTGTGAAAGATTCTTAATTACGTAGTTACATCAATAAGTCTGCAGCTTGATGATGAAATGAGCATTTATTTTCTACAGCAAATATTTCATTTTCAACATAATCTCCTTCCTTGAGAATATACTTCATCTGTGAATAGTATTCACATAGATAGAACGTTATACGGAGGACCTTTCAGATCAAAGTTCAGCTTATAACTACATGTCAGTCTACGGACTTATTGACCCAAGCTCGTGTGTGTTATAATCATAATCATAAAAACATATAATAATTAGAACTTTAAAAAGAATTTCGAATGTAAAAAGAAACAGAATATGTGTTTATAGTTTCTCTTGCTTGTTCTTCATCTCTTTCTGACAGTTTTACCTTTTTCTATTTAGGAAACTGTTTTGAAATTGTAAAATAAAGTGTTGCTAAATTCGTGGCTGGGGAAATAAAAAGTATAATGTCCAGTTCCAGGAGACTCGTTCATCCAGGCGGCACCACCCCATTACACAAAGTACGAGTAGGGTCAGGGCATTCGCTGAAGCCTGTAGAATACAAAAAGGCAAGACCAAGGGAACTAAGCAATCCTGCCTGTGTCCATACAAATGCGTGTGGACCCTACATCAAACCTGACCTTGTGTCGAATTTACCCTCGTGGAGAGGCGAATACATCGATTAGCATTGTTATTTGCTTGTTTTCTATTTTTGCCAGACTTTGTTTTCCCCCGTAAAAAATCCTCACCAAATTGTCCAAGTTGGAGTTGACTTTGCTTTTTACCCGTGACAAGAACAAGAACAAGAACTCACCAAATTTAAGGCAGTAAACTATTCACTGTTTGTCTATCACGTCACTTTAAACCAAACCTATATATAAAAGTAACATTTCCCTATCGTGATTGGAAGGCTGCTCTCTTACCAATAGAGCTAAACTGGCAAATCTTATATACCTACGAATATATTTATTACATATACAATACAAAAGTTGCAGTAAGCACCTTCAGAAGTAGGAGCGGAGTATGACCCTGCAGTAGCCTGGCTTGTTATTATTCCCATTTCGAATCTTTTCTTTATCCTTTAAAATGTTGCTAGAATCCAAAGAAAATGGAAATGTTTTGATTGTTGTTGATACTTTAGAGTCTAAAGTCGTTTTCGTAGTCATACAAATCTTGTTTGCAACTCAACGAAATCAGCTTACTCCTTTGATTAAATATTGGAAATATATAGCTTATTTGATAATGACATCAATCCGTACACAAGCTCAATGCGTTAAAGAAATTATCTGCGTTATAGAACAATCCCAAATAACATAGTTACAGACAGATTTAGATTAACTCTATAAGTATGACAATTGACATGAAAATGATATTTTAAACATAGTCTGAAGGAGGCAATAACTTTTTGCTCGTCTTTTATAAATCCTGGTATTCTTCTATGAAAAGGTGTGACAGCGGCGGCGCATGGGACCAGCAGACCCCGCAACTGCAGGGGGCGCCGGAGCTCTGGGGCGCAATATATCTGAGAAAACCGGAAAGATCTAAATAATAATCTTGAAAAATCTAAATAATAATCTTTAATAAATGTGTATGGGTGCGCAATCAGACCTAGCGCCGTCACTGTGTGAAGGGTGTATTTTTATTAACAGAAAAGAATGGAGAAATGTCGAACAAGGAACAGGGTTTCCTTATTTTTAATCGTTTCGGTTGAATAAGGGACATCCTTATTTCAAATCGGCTGATCACGTCCAACAGTGTGATTTGCAGCGACCACGCTCCGAAACGTTGGGCGCTCGAAAGGTAGGGAGGAAGAACCATTTATATATGCATTCTCTGGCCAAATCAACATCAGCATCTGGCGACATGTAATTAGTTGGTCATGTGATTCGCGACGTGTCATGTTTTCATTTGATTACGTCATGCAACCGAATATGAGAGACGTGTCCTTTGATCACACCAGTCATGACCCTCTTTGATCAAGCCACGTTGCTGAGTATATTACAGTAAATCTCTGAAAACTCATGTGATTATTCAGGCTTAATATATTCAGGAAAGAATAATTATAATGTTCACTGTATGAAAAATTAGTTTTATGACTTCATTTGTTCAACTTTTGCTTATTTTTAGAAACTTGAGAAGACAGGCTCAACGGCCTGTAATTACTGAATCATATTTCAACCTCTGTTATCTGATCTTTCAAATCGTATAAGTTGAGTTTTGTTTAGACTTTTGTTTAGTCATTTTCAGCAAGTCGACCACCATTTTCCATGACCTCTCGGCGTATAAGTCTTGGCACTCAGTTCAATGGGCAACATTTCAAACTGAAACATGTTCTGTTTGGCAATCGTTGCTTGACTCGAAGTAAACCAACTTTGATATAAAGCCACAATTTTGGAGCTCCAGCTGAGGATTGAACTTACAATAAATGATGTACTAGTAGTATATCATTTTCACAAAGAAAAGTCAAGAAAAACTGGTATTTAGTCTTGAGTTATTTTCATCCAAAATGTCTGGTTCTGTTCAAATGCTATTTAGATACATTTTATAATGAAATGAGAGCAACTTTCGCATGTTAAAATTGAGAAATATCTCTTTGTAAGAGACATACGTTTATTTACCTCTGCCACCAAAGTAGAAAGAGGTATCTGTATTAATTTGTGTCTGTCCGACTGTCTGTGTGTCCACGCAATATCTCCAAAAGTTCTCAATGAACTTTTGTGGAAGGTTGTGCAATAGGCTACAGAAGTAGTGATTAAATATTGGGACAGATCCAGGAATCTTTTTCCTGCTCTGTGTCATATGTTAAAAAGGTCGATACAGGAGGTTTACAGTTGCCTCCCCTACATCGCAGCCATAGGTCCACACAATATCTCCAAAAAATATCAATGGATTTCAAAAAGGTTTTCTGCAAGGGTAGGCCATGGAGTAAGGAAGAATCGGTTATATTTTGTGGCGGATTCAATACTTTATATTCGATTGAGAGAGATTTCTTTACATAAATGTATGCAATTCAATCATGTTTGTCCATAAAATATCTTCAAAAGTTCTCGATAAATTTCAATAACATTTTGTCGAATGGTAGGACATGGGCCAAAGAAGATCTGATTAAATTTGGGGTGGATCCAAGCATTTTGTACAATCACCTCCTCTGCATCGTAACTAATTTTCATTCATGTTTTAGTGACAATGGGGTTGGCAGATGTATGAGCTCTCTGATTGCTATCTAGTTCACAATAAAATAGAGAGACTTGATTCTAGGTGGTATTGCTCTTCCATTACCGTATACGAATCCCGTTTTAATTATAAATTCTCATTATAGTTTTAATAGAAAATAGAATACTCTCAAATCTGCAAATTTCGTGACCTCTAACTGGTAGAAGTCTGTGAGAGAAATACTTATATTTGCAGGACAAATAACTCCAAATAACACTGCCCGAGAGGTAACATCGCAAACATAATGTCAATTGCCTAAAATGGCGCTTCAGTCCTAACACATTACATTGCCTTATAAATAACACTATAAAGGTAACTTCAATCTCCTAAAATAAATCCATCATTCGTTAAAAGGATTGAGCAGGGCAAGTGTTAGAAACCGTCAACCAAAACTGTCACCAAAACTGTCAACATAGGTTTCTTCAGTTTTTTAGCTGTCCTGGCTGGCTATGTATGCATGTAAGTATGTATATACAGGCTGCACCAATGGAGCTAGAGGGCTGAAAATTTAAACATTTACTCCTTATTATTTCTAGAAAAAGAATAGATTTTTAGTGGGGAGGTACAATTTACAATGTAGGTTTATGCTAAAGTGGCTCCTTAGTTTGTGTCCAGCAGCATTCACACACGTTTTTTTTTTTTAATTCAGACTTTTTTAGTGGTCACCGGCTAAGAAAAGGCGAGAGAAGTAATTTATTCATCGATCACCCTTTTTTCCAATTTCTTTAATTGATCACCCCCAACACGGCACGTTGACAAAATACATCGGTCACACGACGGTCTCTAATGAGTGACTAACCAGACCTGTTTTTCATTTCGTTCGGACTGATGGAAGACACGTTAATTCCACGACGAACGGGCAGAATTCTGTTATCCTAAATCGCCAAGGAAATAATTTCAATCAATTACAGCGTATCTTTCAGCGTAATGATATGTTGCAGCCCAAGATTAGCCGGCCCCCAAGTAAGACGGAGAAAGTCATTTTCGCTGATAATCAGAATTTCAATAACGTTGTTTAATAGAATTGATTCTATTTTTGGAGTCCATCGGGAAACTTTTACTTTTAAAAAAGTCCCTGCAAAAACGAACGCAAGTCTGAAGAAGCAATGCAGTAAACAGCTGTAGAAAGAAGCCGCACAGATCAAGACGAAATTCAATAGGGAGGTGTTAGAATCTCTTCTAGTCAAATCAACCGAGCTAAGCTAGCATTGCTATCAGGTACAATATAAAAACTCTGGCATTATCCAC
>VCCN01001361.1:3885604-3896598 GCA_006491835.1 Architeuthis dux | reverse complement strand
CTCGATTCCCTTACAGTGACAGACTGTTTCACGTTTAATATATATATACTAGGGTGGATCAATAAGTATGTCACCTTACACATAGTTATTAGCTAAAATGTATCTTAAATTTTTACTATATATTGTTTGAGTTTTGTGATTAATGTTCAACACTGAATTAAGTGAATTGACAAGGAAGGAGATTGTGTTCAAAGATAAATAGTCGCAGTGTAAAATGAATGCTCATTCCATCATTAGACTACAAACTTATTGATGCATCTACATATATGCTCTTCCATGATTATACTAATACATTAAAATATAAAGTGTACTCATTCTTGTGTAAATCTATATAAAAAAAGAAGCAAGAAAGAGGGAATATCAAGAGAAGTGTCCAACTGAGATTGTCAGCTATTCTCATATCAAATATTTATTTCCTTTTGGGCTTGGTGGATCTTTTGTCTTTGTTGCCTGTCCTCTTTATTTTTGCAATGTTCCTGCTCAAACAGCTGCACCAGTCTAGAAGGTTTGTTGCTTGTTCTTCCCAGGTTTCCTGTTTGAGTTGATCTTTGTAACAGCACAGAGGGCAGCCGTTGGGTCTTTTGCTGGTGCCAAGTTTGCTGTAGAAGATCTGTCATGGAAATCTTGGTGTCACTCATACAGAGCACATGGTCTGTTGATCTGAGCCAATGTTTGATAATGGTGGATTTGATGCTGTTTGCGTGAGCTTTCTCAAGAACTGTAAGGTTAGCCATTTAGTCCTCTCATTTAATGTTCATGATTGATCAAGAGCCTCTGCTGATGGAAGTGCTCAATTTTCATGATGTCTCAACAGTACAGGGTCCATGTTTCACATCCGTAGAGTAAGGTTGAAATGGCGACAGGTTGTTACACCATTAGTTTTTGTCTCTAAACGCATGCTGGGATAGTCTTCCAAAAGCAACATGGATAGCACAAATCCTGTTCTCCACATCCTTCTCGGAGTTGCATTGCATCAAGAGGAGACTTCCAAGGTAGGGAAAATGATCTACCTGTTCCAGAGGAATATTCAAGATGGTGATGTATACACATGACTGTAAGATATCTGTTATCAAAAGAAGGTAAAGCAAGAGAGTTGAAAGTTAACTTTCTTGTCTTTTAACCTTGAAAACTAGTCAGTTAATTCAAATGAAAAATGATCAAGTCCATTATGGATTTCTGTGGAGGACATATTCCCTTGATCAAAGTTCTTCACATAAAAGGGAAAAGAAGACATTCATTCAAGCTGGGTCTCTCATCTTCAGAAATGTAGCTGAGGGAGGGATGGAGTGAGGGGATTATTTGAAACTTTCATCAAATCTCACTAAATCTTGGAGGGGGCCCTCAAGGAGCCATGTTCCCAGGCCCCCAAATCTCTTGTTACGTCTCTGCTCATCTGAAAGTTTTAAATTAATAGTATTTTATTTACTAATCAGTTTTCTACTTTATTTTTGGCAGTGAATTCATGAACAAAGACTGACAAAAATCACTTGGTAAATAAAAAAGATTATCATTTGTTTGAGTTTATGTAATTTTGGAAATAGGAAGAGAAGAAATAATTGTATTCATTTCAGCAGATATTTATTAAGGATGGAATTGAAAAATGTTAGAATCAAGAGATAAGGGAGATAAGCATAGTATGTTTGTCATTGTTTATTTCCCATTGAGCAGGGTTCAAGTCCAAGTTAAAGCCAACATGTGTAATGCTGATTTTCAAGGCATACAAATACCCCACTTCACCTCTTCTGAATCACTGATGCAACATAATCTTTCTATTCTTTGTATTCTGGTGCCAGACTAAGCTATGTGTAGTGAATAATTTAATGGGAATAAGCTGTAGTTCCTCATCATAGATCAGTGTGGCAGGATAAGGCCCGTCACTCCCCATGTCTAACACTTACAACAACAGTAAGATGAAATCAGCTACCACTTTTAAAACTGATAGAAATCTTCAACTAATTGATTTATTTTGTTTTCATTTTTGGTTAAAAAAACTGTGGAGAAAGTTTTCATGCTATTTTTACGACCAGCTCAACTGTTCAAAAAAGTGAATAATGGCACGATAATATGTGAATTTCAACATTCATCTTTTCTCACCGACCAAAAGAGATATGATTATCCGCTTAAGTCATATTGGGACCACCCTCATACCAACACATATATTCAAATCCCTGCAAAAACTATCAGTAGCAGATTTTCTTCAGGCAAATGCATCCAACCTACTGACAATGGTGTAATCTTAAGTGAGTGTCTTGTTTCCAAAGAGACAACATAAAAGGCACATTAACTCACTCATCACCTTTTCAACATATAAACTTTCTGATTTCAGAAATGAAAACTCATCTATACACTGTAAACCATCCTTTTCATACAGCATATCTTGTTCCTGATAGCAACAGCAATATTTTCAAACCCAACTTCTTATAATTGTATTACATTGCCACACCTTTGTATTACATCACTAAAACAAGCAATGTATAATATTTAAACTAGCAGTCAATTTCCTACCAGGTTAGTTCTTATTACTGCTGTTATGACTATATGCCTACATACATACATAATTTACTTCTTACATACCCATTTACACATTAATATAACAAAGTGGGGTTTCTTAGCTGCATCCTTAAGAAACATAAGAAAATACATACCAGTTGAACATTCTGTATCTAATACAAACTTGATTTATATGCTTCCAGGCACACTATAACAGACTGTTTATCCTCTTAAATCTCTATTAACAAATTTCATGTTGTTTGTGAAATAAATTCTTTTTTAATGTTGTGACAAATGATTTATCTTATTCAATTCTTATTTTCCAGCCAATTTGTATCTGTTAATAACATTTAAAATATGGAAGGCCTAAGCAACAAGCATCAATAAGTTAAATATTTATTCCCTGATTTTTTAATTGCCACCCCAATGGAAATTACAAGTTTGTCACAAGTGTTTGAGTCATAGTAAGGAAGCTAAATTCTGACCGATTGAATATGTCATGTCTTTATGGCCTAGTAATAGTCTTGAATTATTTGAATTGGTCAAGCATCATACAAGAAAGACAACCCCAGGGATATGAGATTCAAGTTCAAGTCTCTTATGAAGCTACTTCTTTATTCTTATTTCCCTCCACTTAATTTAAGGTATTTGACAAAGAAGTTTGTGATAAAAAGCAACAATAAGATGAAGCAAAGACTGGTCAAGATTTAATAATAAATATGTTATCCCTGTAAACACATATTTCACTTGATCTTTCTTTATTTGAATCTTTATAGAACCCTTCAAACTCACAGCAATAAAATGGTTAATTGAATAATTTAGGTCCTGCAAAAAGATTGTCTAATCCGTATTTGTTTTCCCAGTCATGACTGATATCCCTTCAATATTGTTATGTCATATTCCCAATGGTCATACAATTGGCGTAGCGGTGATGGCGCAGGCAATGGAAGTGGCGACCCAAGTTCAAACTCTGGTCGAGGCTGTTTATGTTCACATTTGCACTAATACCCTTGGGAAAGGCATAAATCCATCTCTTCTCTCTGCAGCTATAGGTAAAATAGCATGGCAGATTGGTCTCTCTAGCCTTGGGAAGGCAACCAGTCTAGGAGAAGAACAATTCTGATTCCAAAACCAGGGAGTGGAGTCTCCTTAAGGCGGTCTGACGCCCAATTTTACTCCTTCCGGCAGCTCCTGCAGCTGAGCTGGTGCCAGACATATCGCTCTCTGCTTTCCTCTACTACATCAGTGAGGCTGAGAATGGGAATTCTGATGACTTTGCATTCCAGGATCTCCATACACTCCACCCAGGCATGTGCCCTGGAGGCGACACTCCAGTGTCATTCTTTTATCTGTAGAGACAAACAGAGGCCATTCATATTCCCTATTGTATTTGTTCCAATTGACACACAACATTTCCACCAATAAAGAGGGAAATTGGTCTCATGCAATGAAATATTAACCTGCACACAATGTAAAATCACATTCACTTTGCACACACAAAGAGAAAAATAATATTCGTTCTAGCAATTTCCCAGCAAAGAACCTAACTTAGTGCATTCAGTCTCATAAATACTTCTCACTAAAAAACATTGTTTCCGCTCATTATTAGATTATTAGCATAGTACACATAAAACATTATGGGATTATTTACCCATGGATCAGCACTTCTGCCAATAATTAGAATATCTGTGCACTCTATCTAGGATCAAAGCGTTGCTCCCCGGCCCTCTGCCTAGGATCAAAGTGAAGAATATGTATGCTCTAGCAGAAGTTATGGATAGAGAAACAAAGAAACAAACAGAAAAAGTCACACTGTTCATTATATAGATAGATCATTGGGTTTGTGGTTCAAATATAAAAACAAATAATAATGATAAAAAAAATCTGTATATAAGCAATTATTCTGTTTGATATTTATTTAACTGTTGATGAGCCAGTAAAGTAAGCACCAACCAACTTTATTCTGTTTTTTTTTTTTAATTTATGCTCCCTCAGATACAATATAACATTATATTGATTGGATACAGAAAACCCAGACCACAATGATATTTTTGCTACCCTGGAAGCAAGTTTTGTGGTAACAATCGTCAATTCTATTGTGCTTATACTTTTGATTCAGTGTCAAATTCTTCCAAAAAGTATACATTTTTATTATCCGATGCCTTTCTTATAAGCAAGCCAGAGGCAGCACCTGGGAACAAACAGACCCCGCATTTGTGCACCTCACAAAAGTGAGGGGCACAAATCTAACAATTTGCATGGCGGCGCAGTCGGGTCTAGTGCCACCACTGAGCCAAGCCCATATATTCTCTAAATCTCTCATATGTTTCCATTCCTGTAAACAAATCTGGGAAAATATTCATCTTGATAATTATAAAATGAACAGTAATTCATCATTAAACATTCTATTAAATAATCTATCCAAGTCCATTAGATTAAAAGCTCTTTTTAACAATTTCACTTGATTCATTTCAAATATAGTACATATGAATAGAATCTAAAAAAGTACCATTACAATACCAAATTTGATAAAAAATCTGGAAGCAAAAAATGCACTTATATTTTCTTTAAGAATTATACACTTATTTATTTTCAGAGACCCCACAAAAAAAATTCTTAGAAATGTTTTATGATTTTCCCCAGTTATTGATGACTTTATTGAAAAATGAATGAAACAGCAACAACCACAAAAGAGACAGAGACAGAGATAGAGAGACAGAGAGGGGGAAATAATTTTTTCATGGCCAAAGTAATTTTGTTTAGTTTTTGGAAGTCATTTTTCCATCCCCTTCTTCTTTTCTCACCCAACCTCCTTGCTATGTGTGCCTGTCATTATCAATTTACAAGTACTTCCTTTCTCCATTTAAAATACTTCCACCTTGCCAGCCACCTCACTTATCCATTACAATACAGATTCTAACGCAAGACCAAAGCCAAAATAGTTCTGGCATGTAATATCAGTCAGACTTCCACATTACTAAACTTGTCTAGCACTTATTGTATTAAGGCAAACACTTTACTCGTGAACAAAACTGTCATTTTATGCCAGACTTTTCTTATTTCATTTTTATTTTATTTTTCTCTCTTCCCAAACTTAAATATTGCTCTTTTGCTTGTTTACATTTTCCTTTCAATCAACATAAATTTTTTCTGAGAGGGTCGGTTTGTAGGTGAAGATTATTAGAAACCGTCAACCAAAACTATCACCAAAACTGTCAACATGGGTTTCTTTAGTTTTCAAGTTGGTCTGGTTGGCTGGCTGACTTGCTTGCTATGTATGTATGTATGTATGTATGTATCCTGCATACAGGCTGCACCAATTGAGCTAGAGGGCTGAAATTTTCAATATTTACTCCTTATTAAAAAATTATTTGTTTTTTGAAAATTCTCCCCTTAATACGTTTTTAGTGGGGAGTTCAATTTACAACGTAAGTCTTTTTGTTAAATTGGTCTTTTAGTTTGTGTCCAGCAGCAGTCACACTTGTTTTTTGAAAATTCAGACATTTTTAATGATCACTGCCCAACAAAATGCGAGAGAAGTAACTTATCCATTGATCACACCTTTTTCAAATATTTTAATTGATCACCCTCAAGCATGCTGCCAAAAGATGTTGGTCACATGACGGTTTCTATTGAATGACTAACCAGACCTATTTGTATAAGTGGTTGATATTTTGGGAAGAACATTGTCCACAAGAAAAATGAAATAAAGAAGATAGAAACAATCAAATTTCCATATAACTTCTCATTCAGACTTGTCAACCGAGATTCACTTTTCCTTCAGTTTTTTCGTTACATTGTGAATTGACAGCACCCTCAACAAGCAAACTCTCTGACCCCTTTGCCAACTTTTAACTTGATTGCATCTCCGCAAATTGTCAAAGAATATCAAAATAATGTGCCATTGTCTTTTTTTATTACTGTTTATTTTTGTTAACAGTTATTGCGCTTAGAGAATATGTTTCTTCACACCAACTGGAAACAACTGAAAACAACAAATTCAAATCTATCTCAGCTGTAAAAGGCTACCACAGCCGCACAAAGCCCCACAGCTAGAACTTCAAAGTGAGTAAATTTCACTGAGTAATGATCCGTACAGCTGCAAAATTGTTGCACTGGGTGACACTCACGGACTCCCATATGCCACAGTGACCAAAATGTTGATATAAAAACAACAAATATGAGGATACTATTTTCAAATAGTTCTTTGGATGATTGAACACCTTCTTATTGTTTCAATTGTTAACACAACGTTTCAACAAAAAGAAGGAGTTCAATCATCCAAAGAACGTTTGAATGTTAATGACCCTTCTCAAAACTATAGAAAACAAGGATACCAGTTTGAATAATTTATGGAATAACCACACACTCATTCCAGAACATGATATTGCTGCAATCTCGGTGCTGCAACAGTTTATATATCTTCATCTTCATTCTTTTCAAACTATTCAGTCAAATCCATTGATAGTGATGACAGCATTGTTTACCACAGACTCAACTATCTTGTTATTCCTTCAGAACTAATTTATGCTTGAAAATCTCCAATACCATCTTCATTTCAATTTCTTATGCTTGCTCAATATTCAAGCAGTTAATCTATGTTATTAACTAGTTTTATCAACCAAAGGCGTTTTGGTCATTCTATCAACCATCTGACTCAAGCCTATCTACACATCACTGCCCCTTGATATTTGCAGTATCAACCGATTCCTTTGCCCACTGATAATTCCTGAATGTTAATGTGAGGAAAGATTTATTAAAATCCTTTTAAGCTGACCTGCTAAGTAAGTGCCGTCAGATGTCTCCTTTCCAGATATTTTTTTTTTCTGTGAAGAGGACCAAATTGTAATTCTTTCAGTCTAAGCTACATAATCAAATTTTGACTTGTTTTTCATTAACAACATTCTTTCAGCCATTGTCTATCTATCAATCTTGAGTCATGTGCTGGGTACACCACACTAAAAAAACCTTGCGTTATATTTATCCTCATTTATATCCCCACTAAATATCCCCATTTATCCTGGCAAACAGTACTTGTATGCATGTATGTGTGCGTGTATATTTGCGTGTGTGTTGTTTGTGCGTACATGTGTGCAATGTTGATCTTATTATAGAAAACTTCGAAAATTATTCACTAATAGTTGAATTCCAGCAAATAAAGTTTATTATTTTCATCTGAATCAAATTTATTGATTTCAGACTAAAAAAACCCAGCTATTTTGATTCATAGACTTTGTTTATTGTAACCATTATTTCTGATTTTGTTGTACCACGTTTATATTTTTACCAAGTCTACCTATTTATTTCTTAAGATGCCCAATATATATATTTTTTGCTATATTCGAATACATTTTTGAATAATTTCTAATCTATTGACTTATTATCTTATTTGAGATTATAGGAACTTTTTTCTTCATTATTTCTCGTATCTAATTCATTTATTCATAATGTGTTTATCCATTTGTCAAATATATCCATTATTTCACTCATTATTTATTCTATATCCTGACATTCATATCTGATTTATGTATTTATTTATCTGTCATCATATTAAAGAATAAAAAGTGATAATGGGACTCTATCTATTATTCAACTGAATGCACCTGTCATTTCTTCAGTATCTTTTTAAATTTCCTATAACTGATAAATTAGTTTTATTTATTCATTTGCTTATCTAAATACCTAGTTTATCATAATTTTCTGCCATGTCATATATCATTAAAGAAAATAATAATCTAAATGAAAAGATATTAAAAAAACGTATCTGTCAGCATTTTCCCTGAGCCCAAAAGAAACAAAGGCTAATTCAAATTGGTAACGAATAAGAAACCAATTGGAGGAGAGAAAAGACAAGATACGAAGAAGAGATAAGAAAATATCAGATGAAAGAAATACTCTTTAAAAAGAGCAAGAAAAAACATGAATTCAAAGATTTAGTAGATAAGAAGAAAGTCTTCTGTTTTTGAAATACAAAACTATTAATATTGCATTTTGTGCATCCATGTGTATGTGTGTGTGTGTTTTCATTTTATCAGACATTTCTTTGATGCATTCAAGCCTGAATATATGTATGAACAAAAGACAAAAACTCACTAATATATATTCTCTTAAAATAGACAAATTAGAAACCGTTAATCAGAACTTTCACCAAAACTGTCGACATAGGTTTCTTCAGTTTTTAAGGTGGTCAGACTGGATGGCTGCCTATATATGTATCATAACGCGCTGAAAACTTTAACTTTTACACCTTATTATATCTAGAAAAACGTTTTTTTTGTTTTTTTTAAATCCCCACCCCCATAATAGGTTTTAGTGGGGGTTCAATTTGCAATGAAAGTTTATGCTAAACTAGTTCCTTATATTGTGTCCAGCAGCAGTCACTCTTGTTTTTCGATAATTCAGACAATTTTAATGATCACTGCTAACAAAAGGCGAGAGAAGTAACCTATTTATTGATCACCCCCTTTTCCAAATTTTTAATTTATCACCCCCAACATGGCAAGCTGCCAAAAGATGTTGGTCACATGACAGTTTCTATTGTGTGACTAGCCGGACCTGTTTTTTTATGTTTGGCTTAATATCAAAATGCTCGGAATATGGTGTAAAAGGTTTTTTGACTTTTTTCTTTTTTGTTTTGTTTGAATTTGCCTTAATTTTGATCCAAGCGCAGTTAAAGATGTGTATGTAGTTCTTAGTACTTTAATCAGCTTTCTCCTTCATTTCTTTTAATCACTGCTACCCACAACACTGGTTTAAATACTGTTGCTGGATTTAGGTTATTCATGTGTTTTAACATATATATGTATCTATCTATGTATCTGGACTTCACCCAGTCCTAACCGTTATATAAAACTTGACTAGAAACTTGAAATTTTGCACACACACTCCCTTCAATGGGTAGAGAAAATGTTTTTGTTTGTTTTTTGAAAATTCCCCCCAAATAGGTTTTTAGTTTTTCAATTTACAATGTAAGTTGATGCCAAATTGATCACTTCGTCTGTGTCCAGCAGCATTCTCACTTGTTTTTTTTTTTTAAATTGGACTATTTAGTGATCACTGCCCACCACCACTGTTTAATTTACAAGGTAAAAAGCATATATAGGTGGTGGTGATTCATAATTTCCCTCGGAATGCTAGTCTTCTTTCTTTTTGCCATTTCATAATTCTAACTTTCTTGTTTTTTTTCTCACTTTTCTCTTATACACACTCCTTCTTTCTAATACCTTTGACTCTACTCCTCTCCTTTTCCCTTTCACACTCTTGCTTTCCTTCTATACATTTCTCTCTTTCTTCTCCTTTTTTCTCTTTCCCAGACTTCATTTTCTTTTCTAGTATTTTCTTCTTTCTTTCTCTCACTCTCTCTCTTGGGATGTGTGATTGGAAGATATTTCACTGAAATTAATTTAATTTCTTTCTAACCTTTAATCTATGCATATTTATTTATTTCTTTATTTATTCATCTATTTATTTGTACCAGAACTCAACTATTTCAGGAATCAAAGGATGATACGACTCTCGCTGTCTGTCTCTGTCTCTCTCTTTTGTTCATCGTGGCTCAAAGAAAAGCAGATTGCAAAGGAAATGTGTAATCTTAGATTCTTAACTTTTGCATTCAAAGAATGTCATTCTGCCTAGTTAAAGACAAGAAATCAGAGAGCATGAAATATTTTAGGAATTCTTTAAAAAAATACCGATTTTTGGCACAACAAAACTTCTGGAGGCATGAAAATAAAGACAAAAAATACATTGAATAATATGAAATATCCTTTCAGTCTTCTCTTGATCTATGCATATGAATAAATATATATTCATCTAAACTCACACAAATACTCACTGCTGGATATATCTTTGCTGCAGGCTTTTACAAATATATATGTATGCATATGCAAGTATCTATGACTAAATGTGGCCCTCCCCACTTGTAAAAGAGACAGATCACAATATTTTTATATAAATAACAGTTTGTACATTTGTGCCGAAGTAAAATCTGCAACATCTACATGACAAACTTCCATCAACTTATCAGCTAACACACACACACACACACACACACATATATATTGCACATGCATATATGGAACATAGTCATACATACAGACAAAACACATACTCACACTTCCAAATACCAAACACACTCTCACACGCACGCACAGATACACACGTTCACACATGGCATTAATCTCTTGACAGCAGGAGACATTAAACATTCTGATAAACCTCTGACCATTGTCTAGGCAGGGGATAGCCAATATAATACACCTCCACTACTCCCTACACTATCACTCCTACAGACTCACACACTTATACCATATACACACTAACCAAAGGCCCACAAATACAATCAACCAATAAATGAATGCAAACACTAACTATAGATCCCTAACAGGTATTTTCAATAGAAATTCATGATGTTAGAATTTAGTTTCTCTCACTTCCTAAATATGCATTGATAATGACACCCATGCAGTCTGTATCACACAAAAGAATAAATGAAAGAATAAAAA
>VCCN01001361.1:3854412-3866484 GCA_006491835.1 Architeuthis dux | reverse complement strand
ATATATACTTGCATAACTGCAAAATGATGCATGAAACAAAATCAATACATACTAACATATGAATATACGTACACATACAAAGAGATGAATATAAAGATTTAGTATATATACACAAAATACTATAATGCTTGATTAAAACTAAAGAAAGCTCCCTAATACCCACTGTAAATCTATTGAGACAAAGTCAAATTTTCTCCTCTCTCTTTGACAGCAAATTCACTGTTTGCATTTGGATGCAAGCAATAAAAAGAAACATTTTTTTTTTAATGTGGTAGCATGAAAGAAAGTTAATTAATATCTATTGATCAGAAAATGTTTTTTCTCTCTCTTTTATGACTTTTCTTTTACATGCCTGTAGAAATATGTACGTCTAAAGTACATATAAGCATCTACTATCTTTAGGCCTAGCTGGTGACTGAGATAACTACGCACTCGAAAATTGGTGGAATACAATCTTCATTGCCTACCTGTGTCAGACTAAAATAAGTGAGCATCTACCAATGGATGGACTGCATAGAGATATTTGTTGGACAAGGCTAATTTAGGCATGAAGCCCCATTCCTTGAATATGCAGCAAGTATCTATATTAACACCCACTGAATGGCCTGCGATACCAACAAATTAACCCAGACATTCTCAACCTTATTTTGGCAACAGCCCTCTTAAGAGCTCTTCTCAGGTTCCAGGGTCCCCTGTCAAACAGATAGAAATTCACTTATTATTTCAGTCTATGGCCCTCTTCAAATCTGCCCTGGCCTACAACGGGACAATATAGCCCCCATAGAGAATAGCTGAGTTGACCATTGTAGTACCTTGAGAATTTACATATTTAGACCAATATAAATGAAAAGACAGTAGATACATTCTTCTGTGAATTATCTGGACAAGTATCCTTGTTTCATCCAGAAATAATTGAATGTCATCCAGTATTTTCTGCAATTTACTCACTTTGCCATAGAAATGATAATGCTAGAATAATTTGAATGCAGAGCAACATTTCTCTTTCCCTGTCTTTTCTTTCTCCAGCAAAAATCATAAATTATTTCTGCTCATTTTCCTACTTGTGGTTTTTCTAAATGATTACTGATTAGTTCCGGTGCTAATAATGATGAATTACTAAACCAAATCATATTGGAAATGAACTACAATAAGCTATCATTACAAATATATAACTGTAAGACTGTCTCTGTGTCATGCAGTGCTGGATTAAGATTTTGCAGGCCCCAGGACTACAGATACTTTGAGGTCCCCAGTAATATCTTTTTTTTTTTAAAAGTTAGAGAAATATCAAATCCATTTTTACAAAGCTAACAACAATTCAGATATTAACTTTGCTTAATTTCTTGGAAACAAATTTCTCTAAAACATAAGTAAACTGTTTTTATACAACTTATTAATTTGGGCTACAATTTCTGTGGCAATGAATAACAGCGTGATTGGGAATAAAGAGTAAGGCCCCAGTGAAGGTACAAATCTAGTCAAATTTAATAAAAGTGGTGAGTTACAATAATAATAATAATAATAATAAAGATTGATTTCTCTGGTTTGGTTAGTCACTCGATAGAAACTGTCTTGTGACCAACGTCTTTTGGCAGTATGCCATGTCCGAGGTGATCAATTAAAAAATTGGAAAATGGGGTGATCAATGAATAAGTTATTTCTTTCGCCTTTTATTAGGCAGTGATCACTAAAAACATCAGAATTTTCAGAAAAACAAGTGTGAATTTTGCTGTGCACAAACTAAGGGACCAATTTAGAATAAACTTCCATTGCAAATTGAAAATCCCACTAAATTCTATATATGGGGGGAATTTTCAAAAAGAAAAATCTTTTTTTAGACATAATAGGAGTAAATGTTGAAATTTTCAGCCCTCTAACCTTCATTGATATGGCCTGTACTTGCAATACATACATATATAGCCAGCCAGCCATACCAAATTAAAAGCTGAAGAAACCTATGTTGACAGGTTTGGGGAAGTAAGCATTGGTGAATACAACAGATGAAGAAATCTGACCACATACAATGATGAGATAATTCGATCAGTAGTCTGAGTATTGTCACAAATAACTTGTGAGAACCATAAATCAGGTAAGAATTCAATGGGCATGGCTCGAGAGAAAAGAACGCACGTAAAATTCAATAGGAGGTCATCAGGTCAGTGCAGAGGTCAATGGAAGACAATCCCAAATGAACAAAGGTGCAGACATCAATCAGAGACAATCCCAAAAGCATATTGACAGAAAAACTAGACACAGCGTGTATGTGCGGGAATATGCATGTACCCCGGAACAAGATTTGATATTCCAGAACAAAGTAGACAACCGAGGAAGGCTGGAAGGTACTCAGCCAAACTTTTGTGCAAAAAAACAAAGACCAGGACAATAGTCCAACTAAACTACATATAATGATTAAAACTCTCCATCTAACAAAATTCTGCCATGAATAGAGAGAAGTAATTTCATCTCTAAATCAAAATAGGACAGCTGTAAGCCCATATGATAATTCGATAGCTAACTTACAGATCTGTTTAGTTACTCAATAGAAATCCTCATGTGACCAACATCTTTTGACAGCATGTTGTGCTGGGGGTGATCAATTAAACAATTGGAAAAATAAGTTACTTCTCTGGCCTTTTGTTGGGTGGTGTTCACTAAAAATGTTTGAATTTTAAAAAAAGCAAGCATGAATATTGCTGGACACAAACTAAGGGACCGATTTAGCATAAACTTACATTGTCAGAAAATAAGCGTGAAGGCTGCTGGACACAATCTAAGGGATCAATTTAGCACAAACTTACATTGCAAATTGAACTGCCCACTAAAACCTATTTAGGGCCTTCTAGCTCCATTGATGCATGACATATAGATAGACAGATAGATAGACAGGTCTGGTTAGTCACTCAGTAGAAACATTCATGTGACAAATATCTTTTGGCGGCATACCGTATAGTGGTTAATCCATTAAAAAACTGGAAAAAGAGGTGATCAATAAAATAGCCCTCTAGCTCCATTGGTGTGGCCTGTACGAACAACACATACAGAGCCATCTAGCCTATCAGCCAGTCCTACTTGAAAACTGAAGAAAACTATGTTGACAGTTTTGTTTTGGTAACAGTTTTGATTGACGGTTTCTAACAGATACATAGATAGCCAGACAGCCAGAATCACGTAAAAACTGAAGAAACCTTTGTTTTTTGTTGGAATGATTTATGCTGTTTCTTTTTGTGCAAGGTTATTATTTTGACAAATCCGATAGTTTTGTGCCGATCTTGGCTAAATAAAACCTTTGACATTTCAATTTGAAACTTCAACTATTGCACTCGTCCTTGTAGTTAATCAATCAACTGGGCAATCATTAGTTATACCCTTATAATTTCAAATGAAATTCGAAGATGACCACCACTTAAGTTCTGAGTAGTGTAGCAGCTGCAGTGAGTTTGAAGGTGGCTGATGAGATCAATCTGGGCTCTGAACTATCTCCCACATATGGGACACACAATTGCAGATGCTCTGGATAGAGTAATGATAGCTTGGGCCTTGTGCACTGTGCATTTCCTCTCAGCTACAGCAATTCTCCTACAGCAATTCTCCACATTGACCCCTTTTGTGATCTTGCTCTGCCACACATCGCAGTTCTAAGCCATGGTCTCACAGAATTAATCATGCTTTCAATGGCTTCAGATTAATTTATTCTCACTAGACTTTCTTTTAAGCAATTTGTATACATTCAAAATACGTCTCTCATGGAAATAACAAGCATTTTCCATCACAAGATCAAAACTTATTTTTCCAGAACCAAATTCCAATACAATTTCAAGAAAACCATTAACATGAAAGGATTCACTTTTTCGTGAGACCTAATGCCTGAAGTGATTCATTGATAGAGATTCTAAATTCTAATTGAAATATCTTCAACTGATTGAGGAGGTGAGAATACTTTTGTTGCATAAATGGTTTTAGGCCTAAGAATTTTCAAACTAAAAGTTACTTTCCTCACATTCAACAGCTATGAATATGTAGAAATGGCTGACCAGTATTTTATAACATTTGCAATATTAGTGCTACATTTCATACAACTTCAGTTTGAGGAGGTTTCTAAGATCATGACAGTAATGGCAAGAAAAAGGAAATTCATAATAGATACTTGAATTTATTTATAAAAACAGGCCAGAAAGTTCCAAAAGATTCCTATCTCTTTTATTCCTATCATTTCATCAAAATAATTGTATTAATTAAAATACAATTTATTTATTTGTTGTTTCCTTATTCCTCACATGAAAGGATCAACAGAGGACTCTTCTTCCATCTGCACTGGTTGTTTTTTAAAGCAGAGATCAGCATGCTCACACCAAGTCTACTATTTAGGCTTGGAACCTCTTCTCAGTAGCTTGGTGGGTCAAGACCATCAAGGCAACTGCCAAGCTATAGGTTTCTACAGGGCTGAAGGGCTCCATCTTCCATAATAAATACCCATAGCTGGCAGCCAGGAAGTTGATTCATGCCTTTTCCAAGTCATTAGTGCAAAATGAGTACAAACTACCGTAGCAGGGATTTGAACTCAGTTTGACAATTCCAATTTCTGTGCTGTATATAGTCAGGCTACTCTGCACCTTTATTTGTAATTAGTTACATACTGCATTTACTGTATTTCCTGCCATAAATGGTACATTTCTTTCTAAAGAATCTGACTCAAAAATCACCCTGTGCTTTATATCACTAAGATCATGACTTAGGATAAGCCAACAACCCAAGATTAAAATATATCATGCGCATTATATGTTGAAAAATGCAGTAATTGTATGTCTTGTTTTAAATGGAGCTTACTAGATGCATCTAAACAAGTGCATTAGATCATCAGTAAGATGAATATATATATATTATGGTGGTGTGGAGAGCTGTTTCAAAGTTTCAAAGTTAATCTTTACATTTCTTTACATGTAAGGGGAATGATAAGATAAGGCAACTACCAAAGAAGATACTATAAACTGACCAGAGGAAAAGAAAAGATGCTACACTCAAATTTCACTGTACAAATTATAATACTTAAAATATAACTGCTCTTTTCATAAAACACCAAAAACCATCCATATGGTCAACCATAGAGGACATAGTAATGATATTAAAACATGCAAACTTCAAAAGTTGCAATTTTGTCTATTTTGTCGCAGAAATATTCAGAATACTGAAGCTATGCATTGGCTAATATTTCAAGTGTAGACTTTATTTAAACTCCACCAAAATGTTTCTTTTCAGACATCTTGCCAGTCTCAAGCCTAGGTAAAGGATGGAGGTTGGGCATGGGGCTAGAAACTCTACTCTGTAAAATCTACTTTCTACTGAAAGTGCCGCAGATTCACCCCAGTGTAGGGATCTGAAATATCAGAACCTTGCTAGAGAAAAGGAAATCAGCTCAAGTATCAGACTGGAATCCACAGGGAAGAGAAGTGTTGGAAGGCCAAAGCAGATCTGGAGAAAATCAGTGGAGAGGGAGGCAAAGATAGCCGGACTAACATGAGACCCGCTGACGGGTGCTACCCAGAACTGAGTCCACTGACATGGTGTGGTTGTGGTCCTATACTCTACAAAGAGTTTACAGGAACAGAAAACAGTGGATTCACAGAGTGAATTCCCCTAATGTTTTTTATCATACTAAACAATGAAAAGGTCGACTGGATTAACCCACAAAAAATGGTTTGCTCTATGTGTTATGCAGCATCCAATATTTGACAAGCAGTACTAATTTGGTATAAAACACAACAACAAATTGAACAACATATGAGAAAGAAGATGCTGCTTCACCATTCTTAAAATTTGAAGAAGTGTATGAACATAACATCAAGTTTTCCCATTATGTAACATGCAGAAGAATACTGGTATGTGGGTGATAACAAAAGTCACACAACAACAATGAAAACAACAACAATAACAAAAAGAATAGCTGCAAGCAAAACAGTCAGAAGCAAAGAAAATTGCTTAAGGTGTTGGCAAAAAAGTGCATCATGATGCAAGCAGTCAAATAAGCAAAATGAAGACAAAAAGTAAAATTTGAAAAATAAAGACAAAAAGATTTGTTATAAACAAAATAAAAAATAAATCAAACCTTTAAAAAAAAGCTGGGAGATGTATTTTTAAACTATTTATTTTTATTATTTATCTCTTTTTTTTTCTTTTTTAGCTTGCTCCCCCCTATGGGGGAAAATATTCATATATCAGTCTTGCTTTCAGGAATTTTTAGTTGGTGCGCATGTTTTGTTTTGTTTTGTTTTGTTTTTCATTTTGAAAGGTTTAGCTAATTTCAATGATATTTAAAAGTACCTTCTTTTTTTAATTTATTTTTTTGTAATTTTTATTTTGCCCTCTGCCTCTTCTCTCTCTCATTTTTTTAGAACAAAAAACTGTCTTCTTTTCATGCACATAGGTGAATATTTAGGCTGCAACTCTCCCTTTAAGAACTCTAAAACATCAGCCAATTCATGATAAAACCAAAGCAAGACAAAGCAGAGCAAAAAAGAAAAGTTTATCAGCTTACCACGCTTTCGATTGCTTGTTGCTTTGTTAGTTTTCCGTGGGTCTGAAAGAAAAAAACAGAGAATATTGAATGAATAATAAGATCCCATAGAAATTCAATTGTGTATTATTTAAATTTTGAAATACAGGGTGTCCCTAAAGTCTGGACACACAGGCAAAATGCATATTTTCAATAAAGAATTTGAATAACATTTTATTTAATTGAAATATTAATAAATAACATCTTCAATGTATTTTCCACCATTTGTGATGCAAAGTTCAATGCACTTTGCGATATTCACATGAACCCAATGTATTAACTCCACATTTCCGTCCATTTGAGCACATTCATTTATGATGCGTTCGCTTAGGTGTCTCATATCTTTAATTTTCATTGAGTACACCTTCAATCCTTTCTTCTTTCGACAAACTCATATTTAATCTGTGGGGCAAACAAATATAGTTAGTTATAAATAGTGATATTTCCGATGAGTCCTGACTTTAGGAACACCCTGTATATCACAAAGAAAATCATATCATTATGATGATGCAGGGGAAAAAGAATAATATCATAGATGCCATTCAAATTTAGCTATATAACTTTACTCTTTTCTTAGATAATAAGTGATAACTCATCTCTAAACTTTATTGCATCTCGTCAACTTTTTGATTAAATAATCCTGCATAGTACAGCAAAATTAGTGCCAAACTTTAAGACTACAGAGGGCTGGGCCGTCCATTGGGTGAACTTAGGCAGTCGCCTAGAGCGCAAAATCCTAAGGGAAAACTCCAAACTGGAAAAAGATATTTGTTAGAATACAACTGGGGGTGCAAATTTCAAGTCTCGCATAGGACGTATGAAACCCGTGAGCAAATTTTGAGTCTTGCCTTCGGCACTTGAAACCTTGCACCGAACCCTGAGGGCAGAAATCTAGGAATAAGAATTAATTAAATATTTTCCTAGCAACTTTTTCTTTGTTTCCTTTCTCTTTTCGTCATTATTAGAAACTGTCAATCAATACTGTCACCAAAACTGCCAGCATAGGTTTCTTCAGTTTTTAAGTTGGTCTGGCTGGGTGGCTATGTATGTATGTATGAATCGCGTGTACAGGCCATACCAATGGAGCTAGAGGGTTTCTTTTTGTTTTTTGAAAAAGGTTTTTAGTGAGGGGTTCAATTTACAATGTAAGTTTATGCTAAATTGATCCCTTCATTTGTGTCAGGCAACATTCCCACTTGTTTTTTTGAAAATTCAGACTTTTTCAATGATCACTACCCAACAAAAGGAGAGTGAAGTAACTTATTCTTTGATCAGCCCTTTTTTCCAATTTTTTAATTGATCTCCCCCAACATGCCATGCTGCCAAAAGACATTAGACACATGAGGGTTTCTATTGAGTGACTGTGCAGTGGGTCTGCATTATTCACTAATTAAGCATCAAAATCCACATCTGTAAAACATGTTATTTATTTGCTATTCACTATTTGCCTCTATCTTCCTCGAGGCCATTCATTTTTGTCTCTTTAGAAAATGAAAGTCAACTTGATAACCAATAAGAAACCACTTGCTGGAAAAGAAAATCTGTGAAAAATATAATTAGTGAATACTCCACTGATGCATACATTTATAAAAATACAAGTTGTACCACATTTTCACTTGCCTGTACTTTAATATATATGCAATTAAAAAGAAACGAACAATGAAATAAAAGAAATTATAAATTTTGAAATTATAATGCCAGTAATGATGTGATGTAACTAATTTTGAGGAGTGGTATAACAACCATTATTATCATATTTGCTTAAATTGTAGGACAGGCAACAATCAGAGGGAAGGAATTAATAACACACTAGTGGCCATAGTGGGCATATTTCACATTCAACAAAACAATTTTACCGTAGACAAGCCAATTAAAATCAGGGCAGCATAAGTAAATTATGGCCATTCTTTAACATCATTTTCTGGTATATTTTCTTTCAAAACTCATCACAGTATTACATTAGTCTTTTCTAGCATACAAGCTCTTTCGAAAAAAACAGTGATTTCCCAGTGATTTATGTATGTATATATCAATGTATGTATGTATGTATGTATGTATGAATGGCAAGATAAGGAAAAGTTAGATAATTATGCATGTGTTGTCAATATGTTAATATATCATATATAAAAAATATAACTCTGTTAACTTTCTTTGTTAATTTTCAATCGTGGAACTCTCCCATTTTGGGAGTCCCTTTTCTCTGATATTTTACTGTGTTCAAATCAGTTAGTGGTTTTGGCATTTTAGCGTGTAGATGTCAATGTTCGAGTGTAAATAAAAGTGAATTGAAGACCCTAAGAAGTGTATCCATTTATATTATGTTATATCGAAGTTGACAGTGAACAAACGGATCTAAATGTGTGTGTATGTGTGCAAGTATATTTATACTAGCTGTTTATATAACCTATGATGTCATGGGTAGGATTTATTAAAGTAATATAGCAAAACATTTAACTCCAATGATAAATATATAGTGACAATTCTGACAATAGCAGGAAAAATGACACAATAATCACAGTTGTATTTTAATGCCCACTGCATTTGGATCTGGTTTATGTAGGCAAGGTTTCAGATTTATTTTTATCAGTTCCCACTGACCTTACTGCTACTCCACCCCTCCACTTATCTTTAATCATTTCATAACAAACTAAATATTCAACAACAAAAATGGGAAGAAGAGATTAGATTGTCTGAACAAAAGTTTGTTATTTTACATCTCTAAGAATAATTAATCACTGCTACCCGCAACACTGGTTTAAATACTGTTACTGGGTTTAGGTTATTTATGTGTTCTGACATTTATATGTATCTATGTATCTATGTAACGGAACTCTGAGCCAGCCCTAACTGTTCATAGTAGAAACTTGGCATTTTGCACACACACTCTCCTCAATGAGTAGAGAAAATGAATTTTTGTTTTTTTTTAAATTTCCCCCCAAAATTGTTTTTTAGTGGGGGGTTCAATTTACAGTGTAAGTTTATGCCAAATTGAACCCTTGGTTTGTGTCCAGCAGCATTCTCATTTGTTTTTTGAAAATTTGGACATTTTAGTGGTCACTGCTAATTTACAGGGTAAAGAAAAGCATATATAGGTGGCGGTGATTCATAATTTCCCTTAGAATGCTAGTTTCAAGTTTTATTTTAATTTTATGTTATGAGTTGGAAAAGTCCTCAGTGCAATTATTATTTCAAGCTACTTTTGTACTGCAGGTGGTACCAACTTGTCTGTGAGGCAACGTTTATGTCTACTGAGACTTCAGATTCTGATCTCTGCTAGACTTTGGTAAATCCCAGTTCCACCTGGACAGAGTCTGGTAAACTGATTTGTTTAGTTTTAGTTTTAAAAGTATTCTAGGAAAGAATGTGTCTAATAGAAAGAACTATCAAATCTAAAGACGAAAAACAAGCAGGTGTGTTTGGCACATTTAGAATGACTGTCAAGACCATAGAACAGACTGATTAAGTGATTTTTTTTTTTAGCTTTCAAACTGACATTACAAACACTGGTATTGGATGCAATACAGACGACAAAAGAAAGTGCTTAAGAGACTTGATATTTTGGTAACTATAAGTAGATTTAGACATCTGTGTATGTAAATGGTTATAAGCTTGTGTGTGGATAGGTGCAAAAATTGAAATTTAGTAAGTTCCATCAGCAATATCACAGGTGTCGGGTTGTACCCACTGACCACACACTTTAGTTTAATAGGGTGGTACTGCTTGGGAGATGGATAACTGGGAACAAGTTTATACTTATAACTGATCACTGGCCATTCATGACCAGAGATTTAGAAAATAATTGGGTAAATATGTATAATTGAAAAGTCATGCAAACATTTAAGGGTAAACGTATGTGTCTGATTTTAAAGAAATCTCCTATATTATAAATGATAATTCCAAGATTTAACTTCAGGTATCAGAAAAGCCTAAGAGAGCTTGTAAGGGTGTTATAGGTTTTAGTGTAAAACTGGCAAACATAGAAGGTAATGTTTGCGGTCTGGGAACGCTCAAAAATGTTTCTGATGTAAATTAATGGTAATTGCTTCTTTGCTTTACACCATTTCAGCTCTACTTGCTAATCACTGCGTCCTAGTAAGGCATCCGATTGACCATGATATCTTGGTTGCTGAATTATTTTCTATCGGTGTTTCAAGTACTCTATTTGATTATCTATAATATATACAGGTCTGGTTAGTCACTCAATAGAAAACATCACATAGCCAATGTCTTATGGCAGCAAGCCGTGTTGGGGTGATCAATTAAAAAATTGGATGAATAAGTTACTTCACTCACTTTTTGTTGGGCAGTGATTACTAAATATGTCTGAATATTAAAAAAACAAGCATGAATACTGCCGGGTAAAAACTAAGGGAGCAATTTAGCATAGACTTACATTGTAAATTTATCCCCCACTAAAAACCTATTCGGGGGAAATTTCCAAATACAAAAAAAACATTTTTTCTAGTAAATAATAAGGAGTAAATGTTTAAATTTCCAGCCCTCTAGCTCCATTGGTGCAGCCTGTACATGTGATACATAGACTTACTTAAAAACTGAAGAAACCTATGTTGATGTTGACAGTTTTGGTTTACGGTTTATAATAAGATATCATTTCTCATATGTTTGTTGTACAGCTCATGTCTTCACCCTTCAATTCATAATAGTAACACATTGTAAGTAGTTTCATGTATGGATGCTTTAAAGAGCATCTATTAATGTAATGCAAATAAGGTAATCATCATTAGGTTGGAAGGGCGCTTCGTCATGGGGTAATGGCACATATGCTATTCTGACAGAGCATTTCTACTGTGCAGTGATTGCAATCCTCACTGAGTGTCCAACACTTGTGGCCTTGTACCAGACTAACCTAAGCTTAGTAAATAGCCATCATCAGATTGGTGCATTAAGACTTAATGCTAGCAACTTGGTTTCAGACATAATAAAAAACATTCACCAGTTACCAAAAGGAATGTTGTATAACAATAATATTCCATCCTGATTAATTTGCTTAAATGAATGGAAATATAGAATATTTTTGCTGAAACTTCTCACATTTCCATGTAAAGTATTGTAATAATAAATGGCAAACATTTTTGCCTTTGGTTACCAATGCTTCAAGATCACTGACCCTCATTCTGCAGAATGTTGGGGGATTAGCATGAGTTTCCTGAAATGCATTTTAGATACCATGAATTATGTGCTCTGTTATTGCAATTTACCGTTCGATTAGCCTGAAGAACTGGGATCAACCAATAAACATGGCATATCATTAATTAATGATTTATTCGCCCAAAACTACGGTTCAGCCTACATATAAGGTCAGATACAAAAGTATATTCACTATTCATATCTAAGTCTGATCATATCTATCTCTCTATGTATCTATGAGTTGATCCATATAAATATCAAACAATTTATGTAAGTACATGTGTGTAACTAATGTCTATGTGTAAAATTTACATGTGTATATATGTTTACTTGTACACAGTCTCAATTATGCATATGTTTGTAAATACATATAAATA